>OZ007520.1:15306153-15365395 GCA_963931895.1 Eupithecia pulchellata | reverse complement strand
TGTTCGCCGCAGCCGGTGACGCGTTGAATATCGCTGACTCAAACGATGACACCGACATATTTTGCGCTCCTCGTTGCATGTTGACGTTGGACTCGGCCGCAGGTGACCTAGTTACCGAGGCCGCACGAAGTGATGTAACCTCGGAGCGAAGTTCGCTGATCTCGGCCTGCGACTCCTCCAACTTCCTTTTGACTTCGACCAGACTTGCTTTAAGATTTGTGACATCCTTCAGAAGTCTGGTCACATCGACGTGGTCGAACGTCACGGGGGGCAGCTTGTGCAGCACCTTCGCGACGAAGTCGGGCACGTCGTCCGGATCTGTGCTCTTGAGAAGCGTGACGATGTCCTGCACACTTTTCTCTCCGCCATCCCTGCGTCGCGAGGGCATCTGGTCTAGTTTCCCTAGCTCCTGGAAGAGGAGCGCCTTGCCACTGCAAATGTCCTCCTGCGTAAAGTTGGACTTGCAGATTTGCAGGATGCTGACCTCGTCCATGGTGTCGATGGCATTTTGGATAAACGCCAAGAGCTCGTTGACGATGAGTGGTTTCGCACTCATCGCGTTCGCGGGCAGCGCTGAGAGCGCGCGTATCACGAATAAAATATTCGAGACAGTGCAAGAACGAGGCACGACCGTTTCCGAGCGCGCATCACACTGCACTGTAATAAAACACTGTTTTAACTGTATTGATCGCATATATTTTGTATTTATATATTTTGTGTTATAACCTGACGTTTTGGAAGCTTTTCTGATTTGAATGCACTCTCTTCAAAGTGCGATGTGCAAACATGAATGTCTTGAGTTCCTGGCCGGATATTTTCTTACGATTCCCTCCGCCGGCTTTCGTTTCTTGGTAAACTAAAACAAGAAAAAATACGTAACTTATTAAGGTCAACACATCATCAGTGGTTTTGTGTCCGGTGGTCTTGTGTGGAGAGGTTCAAGTCCGTTAAGATGGACTTGCACCTCTAAGTCAACACGGGGCAGTGTGTCATATTTTTGTCAAAGTTTATTTTGAATCCAAAAATGGTTTTCAAATGGTTTTCGTAATAAAAAAGTCCTCTACACTTGCCCAATAGTTACACTTAGGTACCCATACCGACCTTACCTAATTTATCGATAACGTTCGATGTTCGATGATGTTCAACACTAGCACCGGTTTTTATGTCTGCGATGTGAATGAAATATTGAGAATATTGCGGGTTTCTACAGCTCACAATAAAGATGATTCAAAATAATAGGTTTTTACACACTTTATATCAAAATACAATGTACAATAGACACCAATTTAACGAAATGTTAGCCACTTACCGGTGTAAGGTTAGATTCGACCTGTTTTTGCTTTGGCATAGGCCTCAGCCTGCTACAGAACACTTCATGGTACCTCTTCTATATGATTTTCAATTTATATTACAGTTTTGCTCAATAAATAAGTCGAAAACACGGGCAAAACATAAAAATCTCACAATGACTTCTCCTGACATGTAAACAAACCCGTTGAATAGAATGACATCCGTGACAATGAAACCAGGAAGAGGGCGCTGATAAAAAGGGTGTGTATTGATTTTTCCTAACGTTAAACCACTGTTGTGAGAAAGAGACTGGTAGTCCAATATTGCTTCCGTGTCAAATTCGACAATTACAACAATTCCATATGATCGTTTTTCAGAGGTCGTAAGCGACTTCTGGCAACTGGACGGTATCCATCTACAAATAAGGGTCATATTATGACTTGCTTTGTGCTTGTTTGTAGTCATTGAGGGTGAGTGTGTACAGCTTTTGTCTCTTTTCCGTAAATGGATATAGTATGGGGTAGGTATCAATGAAAGCTTTGTGTCTCTGTTTGAACTTCTTGCTTTTATGCAAGCCTGGTATATTGTACGCCGAACCCATTGTCCTAGGTTATCGTGGAGAAGGAACATGCTACTTTCAAAAAATAATTGTTTACATTTCTGAGTTTGTTTTGTTTTTTGATGCTTTGGGACGGCCTGGTACAGCCACAAAGTGAAAATAAAATATAATTAATACAATATAAATAACTACTGTTTATTACCTTATTATACTTCTCCTTCCTGCGGCTTCGTACTTCTTTTATCTATACTAATATTATAAAGAGGAAAGATTTGATTGTTTGTTTGTTTGTATGTTTGTTTGTTTGTTTGTTTGTTTGTTTGTTTGAATTGAATAGGCTCCGAAACTACTGGACCGAGTTAAAAAATTCTTTCACCATTAGAATCCTTAATTTTCCGTGATGAACATAGGCTATATAATATTTTCAAATTTTTTGATTAGCGTAAGAGGGCGCTAAAACAAAAGCTGTATAACAACTATACATATCGTCGGGATTTGTATCATAACTAGCGGCCCGCCCCGGCTTCGCACGGGTATTAAACAGAAATTATGCACACTAAAACGATGGGTTTCACAGTTTTCATACGGATCTTTACTTTTTTTAACAGCATTGGGGTTTTTGACATTGACTCGACATTCCAAAACTGACACTGGCCGTAGAGAAAAAGCAAGCACCATGCGCTATACAACCTCTTTTTCTATTCTGACGCGCCATAATAGAAAAGGAGGTTGAATATACAGCAGACGGTTAAATTATTGAATTTTTCATGCGGATCCCTAACTTTTTTGATAATATTATATAGCCTATGTTCATCACAGCAAATTTAGGATTCTAATGGTGAAAGAATTTTTCAAATCGGTCCAGTAGTTTCGGAGCCTATTCAATTCAAACAAACAATCAAATCTTTCCTCTTTATAATATTAGTCTATATCTATACTAATATTATAAAGAGGAAAGATTTGATTGTTTGTTTGTTTGTATGTTTGTTTGTTTGTTTGTTTGTTTGTTTGTTTGTTTGTTTGAATTGAATAGGCTCCGAAACTACTGGACCGAGTTAAAAAATTCTTTCACCATTAGAATCCTTAATTTTCCGTGATGAACATAGGCTATATAATATTTTCAAAAAAGTTAGGGATCCGCATGAAAAATTCAATAATTGAACCGTGGGCAATATATTCAACCTCTTTTTCTATTATGGCGCGTCAGAATAGAAAAAGAGGTTGTATAGCGCACGGTGCTTGCTTTTTCTCTACGGCCAGTGTCGGTTGGTACGGTCAATGTCGAGTCAATGTCAAAAACCCCAATGCTGTTAAAAAAAGTAAAGATCCGTATGAAAACTGTGAAACCCATCGTTTTAGTGTGTATAATTTCTGAAATTTTTGTTTAATACCCGTGCGAAGCCGGGGCGGGCCGCTAGTATAATACAATTCTAGTTAGTTCTACGCCGTAGGAAAGCGTAGCAATCTGATGGTTCTACGGCGTAGCACTCCTTCGTAGGCAATGTTTTATTGTTAGTCACGTCAACGCCTCGTCAATGCACCAACAATATGTGACGTAACAGCAGAAGTAAACTGAAATAAATTACAAGACTGTCCTCTGTCGTCAGAGCCAAGGTGTTCCACAATCGTCTTCTGTTTCCAAATTTTATAAAAAACAAGTACGACAAGTGCGAGTGTAACTCGCGCGCCGAGGGTTTTGAACTTTTGTCGTTTAGGTAGGTACGTATATTGACGACCTGTTAGCGCGGTGGGCTTACAACGCAGGAGGTTGCGGTTCTTCGTTCTTTTCTACGTACACAAAAATAAATCATCTAATGTGATACTTATATATACTTGATTAAGTATAACAGATATCGTAGTAGTACGAATTACACAAGATTGCTTAGCTTGTCGCTAAATGATGTTGTGTGGATTATCCAGGATACATTACTCTTCTCATATTTTTTGGAGCACGGTGGAATTCATGAATTCAATAATCTTATTATCTAAATATTCTTCGAGCGCGTGGAATACATTGGGTATGGACTTTAAAATTTTGAGAACAACGGTTTCGTGGCGCTGTGGAACCCTACTATTACAGTTACTACAGATTAGTGGGCAGTTATGTGGGTTGGTACCTACAATTATTTTTTCGACTTTTTTCTACGTATTTCACTAAGTATGAAACTTAGACGATTTTTAAAACCTGTTTTGAATTGTCGAAATCCATACCTTTGATTTGATATTGCTCTCAATGAAATAGCCCCCATTGTATGAGAATTTGTTTTTTGACCATATTTCGAAAAGTATTGTTTTTACAGACTTCTCTATATTTTTCCTGTAAAATATAGATCTATATCTACAAACGCTTAGTACATTTTATATAGATCACTCTGCTATCTTCGGAGATAGAGGGGGGGGAACGGTCAAATTTTCGACCTTTTTCAAAATATTTCGAAAAGTATAAAACCTATCGAAATTTCAAAAACTGCATTAAAATTTACAAACTGATACCTTTCATTTGATACCCAACTCGGTGGGGTAGTCACCCCTTTAGAAATTTTTCCCGCCCTTTTTTGACCATATTTCAAAAAGTATTATTTTTACAGATTTCTCTATATTTTTCCTGTAAAATATAGATCAATACCTACAAAAACTTGGTAC
Organism: Eupithecia pulchellata; assembly: GCA_963931895.1. Classification (NCBI taxonomy): domain Eukaryota; kingdom Metazoa; phylum Arthropoda; class Insecta; order Lepidoptera; family Geometridae; genus Eupithecia; species Eupithecia pulchellata. The sequence goes on along the minus strand of OZ007520.1, from coordinate 15,360,903 downwards.
ATATCAAATCGATCGTTCTGCAATCTTCGGAGATAGAGGGGGGGTACCGGTCAATTTTTCGACCTTTTTCAAAATATATCAAAAAGTATAATATCTATCGAAATTTCAAAAACTGCATTGGAATGTACAAGCCAATACCTTTCATTTGATACCCAACTCGGGGGGGGGGGGGTAATCACCCCTTTAGAAATTTTTCCCGCCCTTTTTTGACCATATTTCAAAAAGTATTATTTTTACAGACTTCTCTATATTTTTCATATAAAATATAGATCAATACCTACAAACACTTGGTTCATATCACGTCGATCGCTCTGCAATCTTCGGAGATAGGGGGGGGGGAACGGTCATTTTTTTGACCATTTTCAAAATATTTTAAAAAGTATGAAATCTACCGAAATTTCAAAAACTATTTTGAAATCTACAAACGAGTACCTTTCATTTGATACCACTTTCGACTTTGTACGTTCCATTTAAAATTTCGATTTCAAAATTTGTATGGAAAATCTTCATTTTGATTTTTCATTTATTTTCATTTATTTTTCTATAAATATGTGCGGGCGCACAAAATGTATTATTATTTCAAATTTCAAGTCAATAGCTGCACTAGTTTCTGAGATATTAAGGATTTAAAACACAAAACAGACCCAAAGCGATTTCATAAGGGTTTTGCAACCGATGGCAAAACCCTAAAAACATTCTTAGTCCCGTTTCCTTAAAATTTATCGTATTATACCAGCGAAATAAGTTTTCTACGAAATATGACTTTGAATACGTTAGTAACGTTTAGAAATACTTAAGCAAGCAAATTTCTATGAGTTTTGCTTCTATGGAGGAAAAATAGGGATAGAAAGGCAATAATTTTGTACTTAGGAAGTAGTTATTATCTTCCATAGCTGACAAAAATTACCTACCAAACCCATTGAAGGACCAAAGGACGTTTAGGCGTAGGTAAACAACATAGAAACTCCACAAGGATCACCAAATCGTCATCATTTTATTAAGTTTAAATTTCGTAAAGATTTTGTTCTTGATCTGAAGTAACAAGAGATCCGCCATTTTGACGCGATTCGTCTTCTCTGTCGTACGTGTTTAAAATACATATTCTTGTCTCGCTTACGTTCATTTGCCCAGTGACTACCAAACTTTTCTTGGCGCGTTATTCACGTGACATTATTTCCTCGTTTAGTTGATCTGATAATCTTGATAGTTAAATCAGCGGTGGCTTTATTCGTAACTGTAAGAGATTATTATTACATTTATGTGAACTATACGTACACATTTACTTATTATTTATTTTGGAAAGCCTTAGTGATAAAGTATACCAACATAATAATATCAAGGAGTTATTACACCTTATACTGTGATACTCTGCTTGGTAAGAACGCTAACATACATACGACTGAGAGAATTAAACAGATATAAAATTTGCAATAAATCAATAATTACTTAAATATTCATGATATTGAGTAACAGGACAAGCGAACGAAATATGCGCCTCATGGTAAGTATATAAATTGGCTTTACCAGACACAGTGCCTGATTTTATGCCCCAAAACCATGCTTGGTACAATGGTTACATATTTAGTCGAGATCTCGAATTTCCCCAATCTAAAAAGTTTGAGGCCTATGTCCAACAGTGGACTAACTCATAGGCTGATGATGATGATGATGATGAAAAAGTTTGAGAACCACGGTAGTATATGACGTAGGCTTGGGAACGCCTACATGGTAGATGTTCCACCCACCACTCCACCTTCTTAAATCAACCCCCTACGTTAAACGTTAAACGTGCTCCTGCCAAGTTATGAGAGCCTGGTACTTCGATCAGGTATTCTGCTGCTTTGCAGGCGACTAGAGAAAATCGTCGACACCCCCGCCTGCGAAATTCTCGCAGGCGGGTAAATTTTCTCACCCTTGTAAGTTGTCATGGAATATGATTGTCAAAATTGTTATTCAAAAAAATATTTATTATGGTGGTTCGTTCTCCTTGTTTAGGCATAGCTTCACCAATAGATGGCGCTGACTTTAAATTTTGTGGTTTTTATTGTTTTCTTATTAAATTATTTAGAAGTGATATATTTGCGGCAAATGGTATGTTGTTTTTGATATACTAATAAATGTTTCAAGCGTTGAAAACATTTATAGAACTTGTATTTGGGAAGAGCATAATCGCCGGACCAAATCACTCACACAGGCAAAGATTGTAATGTGAACTGTTGGACACGTTACGCCATCTGCCTGTAGGGTTCGAATCACTCCTATTTACATCCTGTACATTTTCCTATTTTGTTTCTTGTAAGTGAACATTTTTTGTGCGTTCAGTATTTGCAGTCTTAATTATTTAACCTAAGTCTGCAAATGCAAAATCTGCCCGTTGTGACGTTGTGATTTATCTAAATTATCCTGATCGCATATTTTATAGAAGAAGTCTGTAAAAATAATACTTTTTTAAATATGGTCAAAAATCCAATTTTTATACAATGGGGCTATTTTATTGAGACCAATATCAAATCAAAGGTGGATTTGGACAATTAAAAACAGGTTTTAATAATCGTCTTAGTTTCATACATAGTGAAATACATTGAAAAAATTCGAAAAAAAAATGTATCTACTTACCTACCCACTAATCTCTGTTGTAACTATAATGGATAGTTCCACAGCGCTTGTTCTCAAACACTCGGCGCGCGAGTTACACTCTCACTTGACGAATCTTGCGTCGAAATATGCGCCTCATGATAAGCATAAAACTTGCCTGTACCAGACACAGTCCCTGATTTTAACCCTGCGTGGCAGAATGGTTACATTATAGATAAAGTCTAGATCAAGATCTCGTATTTCCCCAATCTAAAAAGGTTGAGAGCCACGGTAGTGCATATGACGTAGGCTTGGGAACGCCTACAATGGCTGCTGTTCCACCCACCACTCCATCACCCTCTTAAATCAACCCCCTGCTTACGTTAAACGTGCTCCTGCCAAGTTATGAGAGCCTGGTACTTCGATCAGCTATTCTGCTGCTTTGCAGGAAAATCGTCGACACCCCGCCTGCGAAATTCTCGCAGGCGGGTAAATCTGCCTTGTAGAATTGTCATGCAATATGTTGTCAAAATGGTTATACAGAATACAGAAAATGTTATTGATAATAATAATTCAATTTATTTATTACTAGCGGTCCGGGGGCTTCGCACGGGTATTTAACAAAAAATCATTTTATTACCTATAAATAAATAAATATAGAAAATATTCTATAGCCTATTTTCATCAGGAAAAATTAAGGATTCTAATGGTGAAAGAATTTTTCAAATCGTTCCTTCAGTTTCGGAGCCTTTTCAACACTTCTGAGAGCTACGCTATTTTAAGCGTTACCGATGGAACAAATGCGGAGTATTTGGTGTCAGAAGACCTTGAGCGGACCTTGATCTTGACCTTGGCGGAAATGTTATATCGTCGTGCAAACTTAATAAATATGAGGGAGGGGGAAATTTTGATGCAAAAATCGACGAATAAAATAAAAAACAGGATATTACGCTCTAGTTATTTCAGATCAAGAACAAATCTTTTTAACATTGTGTGTAAGTCCATGTGACGCAGCACAGGACTCGCTTACAATAAGAAGCTTTCGGAGTGCACTGATTGTGGGAGCCAGCAGCATCATGTTACCGGCACAGCATAATGTTTACACAATATCCCAATAGGGCAACCAACAGGCATGCTTTATCAGCTCGTTCACGTGCAGGCAGAAGATAGAGAGAGAGAAAAATTGCAAAACTTGCTTATGCGTAAATGAATTATTATTTGAAAATCATTTCTTCAACTAAAGTGTGGATGTATGGCGAGGTACAGTAAAGAACAATCCCCGTGCTAGAGGGCTGTTAGTTATTTTGGCAACCATCTTTGAGCAAAGTTGATCTTTCCGGCTTACTTGATAAGGCGCGTCATACGAGTTTGAGGTATAAAAACTGTTTTAAGATGTAAGAATAACTATTATAATAGACCTTTTGAGAAGTTTGAATGTTTTTAGGAATAGCAGCCTCCTTCGGTAAAAATAATCAAATAAAATATCCTTCGAGCCTCATCTCGGATCGATTTTTCTTTTTGCTCGATTTTTTTTTTCTTTCTTTGTCATCGGATTGTTTCTACAAATACTTTTAGGAAGCTAAAATACAGAGTCGTTTCTACTATGAAAATAAAAAAAAGTCTTTAAACCCCAAAAAAGACCCTCCAAAAAGATGGTGACAAAGCACTCAAAAAGGCTTTCCATGAAATTGCCAATCATATTTATGGAATCATATTTATCATATTGAAGAATATCCAAAAAAATATCCTTTTGATAAGTTAAAATGTAAAAAATACAAAAGACAGAATGGTTGGTTTAGGTTGGTTTGATGGTGCCACAGTGAGCCTGAAAGGGTACAAAATCGTGAATTTATATTACTGAAATTATCGAACTTAATATTACATCAGTTCCCACGTGTGAAGTCAAGGGCATCAGCAGGTATATCAGCGTATACATCATAAATCCATGTCATCTAATCTGGACCTTAATGTATTTATAATATAAAAGTACCAGGAGAGCAAAGTCTGGATGGAGGTCGAACATCCATGCTACATTGAACGTACACACAGTACATAATGTTCAGTAGGTAAGTACTTGGTACTATATAGCCCATTGTCAAGGTTTTGTAACATGACTTGATCATTATTATAACTTGACAGAATTGTAATAGTATTTATGTTAATTTTGATTTGAATGTGAGAGTACAGTCATACATTTCCTGTCTCTGTTTACCCCGTAGATATTTAGTGTAAGTGCTTCGGTGAATGACATTATTTGGGGAGGGGACGGGTTCGCAATAAGCATAGAAATACTACTTTGTATGATGGAGTTGTAGTATAATTGAAATGCTTCAATGTGACTCCAGCCATATCCTTTCCAATATAAAGTTCGATTTACATATCTAGACTGACCATGATGCCCTTTATATTGTGATTAACACACACGTACGCATAGAGTTGGCACGATTTAAGCACCTAAGCTAACCTTTAACACCCAGCTAGTTATGTTCTCCTGGTAGTTTTGATGCTGAGCTCTTTGCCCGGGGTATATTAAAGTATATTAAAGTATCTTAAAGTGGTACGGGTACGTAATGTACGGGATCTTGACGATGAATTTGACGGCGCATCGAAAAGCTGAGTGCGCCATCTATGCAGAAAAACTGTAGCTAGCTTTCAGTTGTATTTCAGAGATCAAATACACCAAAAGTCGGTGTCGTGTAAAGATGTTACGCTCCGGCTTCGTACAAGTATTTAACAAAAATTTAATTTTTCATGCGGTCCCCTAACTTTTTTGAAAATATTCTGTAGCCTATCACGGAAAATTTAGGATTCTAATGGTGAAAGATTTTTCCAATCGGTCCAGTAGTTTCGGAGCCTATTCAATTCAAACAAACATACAAACAATCAAACGTTTCCTTTTTATAATTTATTATACGCCTTACGCCACCACTGAGGCGGCGGTATTTAGGTTCGATATAATAATAATAATGCTGGACAATTCACACAGCATTATCTAGCCCCAAGCTAAGCAGAGCTTGTGTTGTGGGTATCATATAACTGATATACATAATAATATACGAGTAAATAGATATTTTTTATTATATACAGAAATCGACTAGAACATCCTGAACTAAAAATATTTGCAGATCGTACAAATATTTATCCCGGATCCCGGACCGGCCCACAGCAGCGCCGCAGAGGTCGTCAAGATAAGATTTCAGATTTCGTATTAGCATTGTTAGCATTGTTGTATTCTCCATGTATTTTCAAAGCAATGTAGTTCGACTGTGCACGTGTTTTCATTTTATGAAGGATAGTGACAAGGATTTTCACTGCAGATGACGTCATGGGTCTGTCCCTACCTGTCTCTGCTATCAGATATGCCAATCCAGAACACGACATCCCATTGTCCTTGGTCTATCTTCGAAAGAAGATGGCCAAGAGATGGCGGTATTCTACCAAGGCGTCAAAGTATCGAGAGAGTAGCCAGACTCGGAACGAGCTCGGAACCTGGGGAAAATAATCGGAACCACCCTTGTGGGAGGAATTTTCGTAAGTAAGGAGGGGATGAGAAGGAATGTTGCGTTGACCTTACCTGGAACAACTCATTCTATTTCTATTTCAGGAATGCATTAGGATACTTGGGAGCGTGAGTGAGAAAGATGATACGCACACATGAAAGTGCATCTATGAAATACAATGTTAAGTCACGACATACACACACACATACGCGAGCAGCCATGCCTCAGCATCAAGGAAAGTGAAAGTGCTCTGTACCTGACGCAGTCGGTACACGTGTCGGTATTGATCGGAACTACCTAACGCTACCAGGAGATCATGACATGGCTGAAGTTTTCAAGATGGTGATATATCTTATGACTCTCATAGTTATTATACATTCACACATGTAGGTCCATTTTTACTCCTGAAACCTGACAGCAGCGTATTAAATGTAGGAGAAATTTCACACACACGATATTATTCGGAATTTGACAAACAGCCTGCGGTATAGATGATTTTATACAAAATTTATATAGAACTTAGTGGTTTTATTCTCTTTGGATTCATACATGTATAGCTAGTATTAAAGTGACTATAAAGAGATATATTAAGTATTGTTTCCTCAAGGGTTTTTATCTAAAAATGTATACTTATCTAAATGACAGGTCTATGTAACTCCTTCGCCGCGCCGTCGTCGTACGGTACTTATCCGTAGCGGTCTACGAGGAGGGCTCTACGGCATTCCATTGGTTTGTACTCGTAGCAAATGTATTTGCCTTGAGAATGAGCACAGGTATGAGTATGAATCAGACACTCGTAATGGACTTCCACCCCATTTTTGACAGTTATAATTGAGATCCTGGGGGCAATTATTACGGAACGTAGACTACGAGAATCTTTTAGAAAACTACGAAACGTACCTATTTAGTTTCTTTCTACCCGGTAGAGGCGCTGCAAGATACCTAATTTATGGAAAGAAGCAAAAGTAGATTGTATCTTATAGGAGCTAAATAATATTTTTACGGCGGGGGCGCTTTTTAAAATCCATAGCGAAGTGAGGGATTCTTTAGTAGAATCCTGTACGTAGCGAGGTATTCTAAGTACGTCGCCCGAGCCAAAAAACACACTCTACTATTCATCACCCATAATAAAATAAAAGGGCCACATACTTTATTCACTGTCACCTAAAGAACTCATATTTCAAACAAAAACCAAAATGAGTTCATTTAGCAGCAATCTGTGATTAAGAAAATGTGGGCTGTAGTTCGCGCATTTTTAATTTGTTTTTTATACAACTTTTAGTGTGGCTCTGGGCCGTCGTCGTCGTAACAGCCAGTTTTTATTCAAACAATATTTGCGGTCGATCTATTCGGTGCTGAACACTAAAATGTTCCAAGTTCAAAAAGTGCACGGCAAAGATAATTGCTGCGTACCTATAAAGTTGATTAAAAACTCATTACTTCCCGCCATTCATAGGTTCATGCTTCCGCTAAGTTTTTGGAGAAAACACCACCCCTTAAAACACTTAAAGGCGAACCAAGTCGTCCCTTTCGAATAGATGGGATAAAAACCTATTTTCGCTATCTTAAACATAATAATTCAGTAGTTATAACTGTTTCATTTGTTGACTGTGTTTATTGTTATTATTAAGTCAGAAAAGTACAACTAACCTATTAAAATTTCTTAGGTACCTATATAATATTTGTAACCTAATTAGGTTTCGGTATAAGGCTTCAACAACGAAACTATTTCTAAAAAAATATCTCATTATTGTGTACGATCACTACTTATCTTTATTATACCTTTCTTAACTTTACAACATAAAATGCTTGCATAAACAAGGCGGTTCGGGTATTTAGGACAATAATGATTTTCATTAGGTTAGGTTATAGCAATTTTTTTAACATCGTCAATGACACCTCTTTAAAAATATCCATGCGAAAGGGACACCACTTACAAAATATTTTTTTTGCTGCTTTAGCTAAAGATTAATTAATTTTAAAACATTCTGTCTAGAAAGCATCATAATAGGAAAAAATACAAAGTTGTGACGTTTTAAAAGAACAAATTTGTTTTTTTTTTTTTGCTCTCCTGTATATCCTAGGTTTGTCCCTTACGACATTTTCAAATTCCCGGCGTCGTCGGTATGTTTGTCTCTATAAAACTTATTCGGAACGAAGTATTATTATTAGAGATGGTAGATAGCAATTTGTACCTACAGATTACATAAAAAGAATTCAAATTCAATACTAGGGTCACAGAGAACATAAACTAGGGTTCAATCCCCGCATCCAATAGGTTTATCTGTTGTGGATGCGGGAATCGAACCCTCTCTGTTCGAACGTTCCCTCTTAAAACTGGCCACTAGATTTTAGTATAAAACTAAGCCCAGAGTGCAAAACAATAGCAAAATACAAAAAAAAATATGAAGGCAATTAAAAATATCAGCAGTTTTGCAAGGAAATTAATATTTGTCTCGCCATGGGGTAACGGGTAATATTTTTGATGAAAAACACATGTCTCCACATTTCAAAATAATTTTATTTACAATAACTCATTTTAATTTTATTAAGTATGCGTCTGTTGATTATAATTTGCAATAACACTCGGATCCACTTTGTACGATGCGAGATAACATTAAATAATTATAATAACAAATACTAAACAAACACAAAGTATTAACCTAGGCGGTCTTTATGCTGTGAGATATCTCTGCGTTTTGTTGGTGTGCTTTTAATTGCTAATTAAGGAATGCGGCACCAGAAAAAGTAAATTAAGCGGCACAAGCGGATTTTCTGAGAGCTAACTATCATTATCTGACACCAAATAGATATTATTTTTGTATTTTAAGAATTGTTGAGTCTTCCTATAATTACAAAATTTCAAGAGTACGTCCTTTCCGTTCTCAAATCCGTTTGATGCCACTGCTAAATATTTTGAGCCAAAATAGCAAATTATGTTAAACATATGATTTGCGGCCAAGGATTTGACCTAGTTTCCTCGCATCCTTAAGTATGTAGAAATTTAGAAATCTACTGCTGAGCTCATACAAATTATCTAATCATGGTACAAACAACTTGAACGCAGAATATTGCAACACCCTTACAAGGTTCATTATTCTACCTCACAATAGTAATGTTTGAAATGGAAAAGAACAGCAACAAAATAAATTTACAATTAACTACTTTCTGAAAAAAAAAATAATATGCTCACAGCATGAGGTATTGTGAAAAATTTTATACTTTACTTGAATCAACATACCTTTTTCGTAACTATCTCCTTTTTATTTTTCGTTATAAAATGGTAGCACAAAGTATAATAACCTAGTGGACAGAATAATATAACTATTTAATATAATAAAGCGCAGTAAAATCCATTAAATAATTGTAATGTATATTGTATCCATAATTACATGTATAAAAATGCTTGCATAAACAGTCAATGATAAAATAATAAAGATAAAAAACATTGATTCTGCTATGACATACCGAGTAAGTTATGTTAAGCACCATTATATTTATTCAACAACAATTTATTTCATTTCATAGAAAAGGTCAAAGACCTACAATATATTAATCAATTCATTTTAACGCACCGATAAATATCTGTGATACAAAATGAACAGTATAAGTTTAAAAATGTTTGAAACTTAGCACAGAAACCGCTTTTAAATAGATCCCAAAACCACAACCTTGTTTGTAAGCACAATTTAAATTTTCATATAAATATGGAAAACTAAAAGCATTTCTACAAGCATTCGTAAACCCACACAAATAGTTGTTAGTAAAAACGATTCTATACAAAATTATTTCACGATTTAATTATGATTCTAGATTCAATTTCACTAATAAGAATTATTGTTAAAGCTAAGTATAACCCAAAAAGATTACATTACACCTAAACCCACACGACAGATAGTCAAAATACGCTAAAAAGATATAATAATTTAACATTTAATATTTGTACAGTTGATTGCAAAGAGTGGAATATTTTATGTTTTGTTGTATGTTTGTAACTGTACAATAATTAATATGATGTGTTCTGTACGACCTGTATTCGAGTAGTTGATAAAAATTTAGTTTTATAAATATATTAGTCAAAAGACGAGTTTCAAGACAATTTAACATACAAAATATACATTATATGCTGTTAGAGCCTTACCCTGCATCGAATGAACAAATTGTGGTGTAAATAGTTATTTGTGATGTACTTAGATTAACTGTGAGTAATGTTAGCTTAGTGTTACTTTACTTCTTACAAGTTACAACAACACTTCTGAAGTGTTTCATATCAACAACTTTCGGGGTTCGAAATTTACATATACAAATTACATTGACCGAGTCTTGAGGCTTTTTTTTGTTTTTTTAACGATGGTGATGGTGAAAGTTATTGTGTAGATGGAAATAGAATTCCATCAAATTTATACCCATAATGGTTGGATACCCATAATGGTTGGCCAAGTGGAATATTTGTTTCACAATCACACATCTAGCTGTCTTGTTTCTTTGCCTGGATGGAATAAACCACTTCAAAGTTCATAGGTATTAGTGGTCCTAATGTGATTTGTATACTTGAAACGAGATAACACAGATATTCTAGAAAATACTTAATATTGCATTGATTCACTTTACATTAACATTTCGTAACAACAACAAAATTATATAATATCCTTAAACAAAGTTAAATTAAAATAATGTAGCTATTTGTTATTTTTGACGCCGTTTTTGAGTTTGGTGTAGGCGTTGTAAAGGTCCTGGACATCTTGCAGGGAGGTTTCTATTTCTTTCACGAATTTTGATGAGCTCTGGAACAATAAATGGCATTCTGTGAGTAGGTAGTTGGTAAACACGTGGCGTGCACTCACACACTGAAAGACGAGAAGGTACTTTTCTTATTGTTTTTGGGAACGTTATTGTTATTACTCGCTACTTCTCTTCTCCGGAACAAAGCTCCGTTGACACGATACACTCAATATTCTGGCAGAAAGGTAGTTCTATTTCACTGTTCTCTGAACGAGTTGGCAAAGTCTTTATTATTTATTATAATGCTATTTATGTTGTGTAACCTAATATTTTATAATTAAATAAAAAATATGATAATATAGCTTATCTACCTTATATAATATTAATTATTCTTTTTATTTATTTTATAGTTAGTAATTCAAGACATTATAAAATACATTTATAATTTTATGTTATAGTAGGAATGTAGGAAATTATTATTTAATAATAATTTTATGGAATAGTAACAATTGTATGAAAATATTGATTAATTACAGTAGTATGTCGACGACTTCAATTTGAATAGATTAAGATTGTGACTCCACTGAATTGTGATTAAATAAGTACACTATCGCATTAGTTGTGCCTGTATAATAATAGCTGTACAATATTTTCAACAAATAAATAACACTTCCCCCGGCATTCAGGCTACTTCAAACTCAAAAAGAGTGGTATTTTAAGATTAGAATTGGGGCGCTGACGACCATTTTCAGAGCCTGCTTGGCCTTCCGCTACGTACCGCTCATGTGGAGGGAGGTTAGAGTCATTTTCATACCCAAACCAGGTAAAAGCGACTATACTGAAGCAAAGTCCTATAGGCCGATCAGTCTCACCTCTTTTCTTCTTAAGACAGTAGAGAGACTATGTGACCGACACATTAGGGATAACATACTGACATTAAATCCACTACACACACAACAACACGCCTACAGTTCGGGCAAATCAACAGAATCTGCACTACATGCAGTTGTTAGCAGATTAGAACTAGACATCTCTAACAAAACCTTATGCCTGGCAGCCTTCATTGACATAGAAGGAGCCTTTGACAAAACAAACTTCAGCAGCATTAATGCAGCCCTACAGAAGCATGGTGTAGAGGCGACACTGGTAGATTGGATCATTAACATGCTCAAACTGAGAGCGGTGCGGGTTGACGTATACTGGGAAACCCGGGGAGTGGTGTCAAGAGGTTGTCCCCAGGGCGGCGTCTTGTCACCTCTCCTGTGGAACCTTGTAGCAAATGATTTAATCACCAAGCTTATTGAGCAACGCTTCTACACAATAGGCTACGCGGACGACCTGGCAATACTCATATCGGGACACTTTGCCAGCGTGGCGTGTAACATTATGAACAACGCACTAAAAGTCGTCGAAACATGGTGTACGGACTACGGATTAACCGTGAATCCAACCAAAACAGAGCTAGTAATGTTCACCAACAAGCGTAAACTAGGGAACTACAATCTCCCTTTCCTGTTCGATACGCAACTCACACTTTCGGATTCAGTTAAATACTTAGGTATAACACTCGACAGCAAACTAAACTGGGCCACAACACATCTAGAAAACAAGACAAAAAAGCCACCATCTCATTCTGGCAGTGTCGCCGAATGCTAGGGAGAACATGGGGTCTCGGCCCAAAGATTACCCTATGGCTCTACAACACTGTAATCAGACCATCACTGATATACGGTGCCCTGGTATGGTGGACAAAAACAAAACAAACCACAACCATAAACAAACTACAAAAGCTACAGAGACTGGCCTGCGTAGCGACAACAGGGTGTATGAGAACTGCCCCCACGGCAGCTCTCGAAGCCCTGTTAGGCCTAACGCCACTGCACTTACATGTGCAGCAAGAGGCAGCCGCAGCTGCCTATAGACTCTGGGCTATACACTTATGGGTACACGACACTAGAGCACTACACACCACTATCATAGACGAATACGCAAGGAATAACCCTATGTTACTCTCGATCTACGATAGGGTACCAAAAAAACACATACACTCGAAAAGCTTCACTGTACAAATGTACGAAGAGCCAAGTGATAGCTCAAATATACACGAGGTAAGAATATACACAGATGGCTCTAAAATGAAAACAGGTACCGGGGCAGGAACGTTCTCGGAAGACCTCAACATCCACAAAACAACAGCGCTGGGTGCCCACAACTCCATCTTCCAGGCGGAATGGGTAGGTATTATCCAGGCTATGAATGCAGTGCTGCGAAGGAAGATCACTGATCAAAACATCAGGATCCTCTCGGACAGCGCCGCGGTACTACAGGCCCTGAACAAGAGAGAACACAACTCAGGACTTACCATACAGTGCCACCACCTGCTGGAACAGGTAAGTGAGTCCAATAGAGTAACACTGAAATGGATCAAAGGACATAGCGGATCCAGAGGTAATGACGAAGCTGATGCACTGGCGAGGAAAGGCTCAGAGTGGCAACCAACAGGACCCGAGCCAATAATTCCCCTACCATTTAGCCAAGTCCGCTCATGGATCCGTCAACATACAGCTAAACAACATCAAGAGTACTGGGCAAGTATTACGGATTGTAGGCAGTCGAAGGAGGTCTTCCCGGTTTTAAACCCGAGATTCTCCCGCAAACTCCTTAATCTGAAGCGTGATAAACTCTGGCTACTTGTCGGTGTGATCACAGGACACTGCATGCTTAATAAACATCTCTTTAAACTGGGTATCACGGACAGCCCTCTATGCAGAGGGTGCATGAATGCTGAGGAGACGGCGGCGCATGTGCTTGTAGAGTGCGATAGCGTAGCTTCTCAAAGAATGCAATACCTCGGGAGACCGAGAACATCTAGGGAGGCATGCACCGGCGTCAGCGAGAGATTAGCAGACCCCACCCGCCACGCAAAAAGGGCCCACCTGTGGCCTAGTTGCGAAAACCAGTCCAGTAACAACAACAACAAGATTAGAATTAGACTAATGCTATTCCTGGCCCAGAACTGTGTAAAATATAGCGAGATCTGTTTAGTTATTAACAAAAAAAATAAACTTGTGGACGGACAGTAATAGGTCATTTGTTGGACTATCGCAACTCCAGTGGAGCGAACGAAGGTCTACCTGCGGTCGCGGTTTGGTTCTAGCCTCTAGATAAATATGCGAACGATCTGTAGATATACAAGTTTAGTAAAAAGTCTTTAGTAAACCTGGTCCGTTTATAAGAAGATTTTACTACTAATTTCCGTTTTCACACTGATTTTACTAATCTTATCACTCGCACTACTTAACAAAGTGTAAATCAGGCATTACATCTAGATAGTTGCTTTTATTTAGAGGAAAATACCGCCATGTCAAGAAATCTCTGGAATTTCATGAGGCTGCAATTTTACACATTATGTAGATTCCTTTTATGGGAAGCATCCACTAAATTGATTTCGGATCTTTGAGAATTCGTATTCCTATGTTGTAAAAGACGAAGAATTTCTGTATTCAACATCAAGACAAAAATAATAATAACAGTTTTATAACTGAATTTGGATTTTTCTACGCATTTTGATTTTTAAATCGTTTTTGTGAATGAATACAAAAATCTATGGGGGAACTAAAAATGTAGGTATAATATAGCTGATGGCGGTCTCAGCCGAAATAATTTATAAGTATATAAAATTTGTTGTACGTGTATGTGTTTGTACAGTCCGCGAAAGAAGTCACGGACAGGTCAGCTATTTAAATAAATTCTGCAAGGTCCTCACCGTGATATTGCAGCTCTTTTTGCTCGATACGTGGAAGAACACAGTTTCCTCTCCGGCGATGATGTACGAGACGCCATACCCGTCGTCAGCTACAGGCCCGAAGCCGCCGCCGGCGCTCATGCATTTCGGGTGTTTCTTCAGATCCAGCATGCTCGTCTGACCTATTAAAACAAATGAGTTTGGTTATACATATTGTAATTATAATTATATTATAATACTGGAATAATATAATATAATACAATACACACAGCATTATCTGGCCGGAAGCTAAGCAGAGCTTGTGTGATGGGTAAATAACTGACATACATAATAATATACAAGTATATAGATATGTATTTTTAAAACGACCAGAACACCCTGAACAAATATTTGGAGATCGTACAAATATTTGTCCCGTGGCGGGAATCGAACCCGCAACCCCCTGCGTCGCATCAAACCTTGGCCCACGACGCCACAGAGGTCGTCAAATAGATATAGAATAGAAATAGATATAGAACTGCTCAGAGAAAATAAACCAACAAAAACCTTCAA
Source organism: Eupithecia pulchellata (assembly GCA_963931895.1). Lineage (NCBI taxonomy): Eukaryota > Metazoa > Arthropoda > Insecta > Lepidoptera > Geometridae > Eupithecia > Eupithecia pulchellata. The sequence continues at coordinate 15,345,810 of OZ007520.1, read as the reverse complement.
AAGGGATTTCGATGACCAGTTTTATAAAAGCAGCCGGCAAGAAAACAGGGGGAATTGGAAGAGGTATGTAAACTTAGGATTGAATATTTATATAGCCACCTTAGGTATGTAGAGGTATGTACTTATTGTTTCAATTGTAAATACTAGTTGTAATTCGGTAATTTATTTGTAATTGTCTTGGTTATTAAAAAAATATCTTTGCTTCGTAATGATAATACCTACATAATATTAAGTTGTCTCTCTCTCTCTTGTTTGTTTACTAAATATGCTGAACGTACTTGCGATAAGACATAGAAGTAATAGATTGTTTAGGTAGTAGTGGCGCGACGCGCTTTTTTGTAGCGCAAATTTACAACACTACAATACAATACTCAAGTAGGTAATTTTTTTTATATTGTTACATAAAAATATCAAAATTTTTGAATAATGTTCTAAAATTCCCAGCGCTGAGCTTCAAAAATGTTTTTTAATTGTCAGCATTAAGCAACGTAAAAAGGGACGCAAATCGACATGTAGTGCATATTCTGTCAAGAATAATAAAAAACTAAAATTTATTTTTAGTCTATGGATAACAAAGACAAAGAAAATTAGTTTACTGTTTTTTAACTTTTCCAACATTTCTTAAAATAGGCACAGCTGCGGAAAAATGAAATATAGCATAATATAGTTCGAGTAATTTTTAAGTCTCAATGATCGGGATTGTACAATATCGACGTCTCAATCTAAAAATAGCTAGCGTCTTATCGCTTCCAACTAGTATTGATAGGGATCAGTCGTGCTACCTGTAGATGTTTGCAACAGTGTACAGTTCAATGAATTTTATAAGTATCAGTACAATTGATTTGTTTACAGATAAAGTACCCATAACTATGCCATATACTATCTTGCGCGAAGCACGACTGATTCACCCATATGTTGGGAAACCATCTGTTCATTTACTAAATTAACTTTATTATTTTTCACGATCTCATAATTGCAATATTATAGGCACCTTCATAATTCCATCTAAGATTAAGCTGTCTTATTATCACATATTGGCAGTTTTTAAGAGCAAGCCTAGAGATATTGAAACGCACGCAAAAGCAAAACTATGTACCTATATGAGTTGATAGTCTTATCAACTTTTATCGTTCAAAGGTTGATTCTATCAGGTATCTCTCCGATAACTGGCGGGAGTCGCAATTAATGATCCTTTACCCGTCAGTAGACTCCGATAAAAAGATGCCAAATCTCTGTAATGCTCAAAGCCATCCCCGCATACTGTCCCATATTCCTCTCGTACATCTCTACTCTCCCGACCGGGTTACACGCAGCGTTATAGCTCAGCTTACACACAGCTAAATCCTTCAACCACTACACACACTTATACACTTTATTATTTAACCTGCGGTACAGCGCAGCCTTACACGCACAGCTAAATCCCTCAACTTATAAAACCCTACCTTATTAAACATGCGGTACAGCGCAGCCTACATTATACAGACACCGCTAAATCCCTCGATCAATAAGGCCCTACATCATTCAACCTGCGGTACAGCGCAGCCTACACACGCACAGCTTAATTCCTCAACATAATTATAATGTCCTAAATCACTAAACCTACGGTACATCGCACCCTATACAATACAGGTAAGGCTAAATCCCTTCTATTATACCCTACATCGTTTAACCTACGTTACAGCGCGGCATATACACGCACAGCTGAATCCTTCAACCTATAATACCCTACATTATTAAACCTGCAGTACATCGCAGCCTATACGATACAAGCATAGCTGAATCCCTCAAACTATTAAACCCTACATCTCGTTTAACCTGCGATACAACAGCGCGGCATATACACGCACAGCTGAATCCTTCAACCTATAATCATCATCATCATCATCACCAGCCTATAATAGTCCACTGCTGGACATAGGCCTCCCCTAATGAGCGCCATAGATGGCATCATTATTTGGGGGTTATTGCCCAACCTATAATACCCTACATCATTCAACCTGCGGTACAGCACAGCCTACACTACACACTCACAGCTAAATTCATCAATCTATAATGTCCTATATCAATAAAACTACGGTACATCGCAGCCTATTCGATAAAGGCACATCTAAATCCCTCAAACTATTATACCCTACATCATTCAACCTGCGGTACAGCACAGCCTGCACACTCACAGCTAAATTCATCAATCTATAATGTCCTTTATCAATAAAACTACGGTACATCGCAGCCTATTCGATAAAGGCACATCTAAATCCCTCAAACTATTATACCCTACATCATTTAGCCTGCGGTACAGTACAGCCTACACACGCACAGCTGAATTCTTCAAACTATAATGTCCTATATCACTAAACTTCCATTACATCGCAGCCTATATGATAAAGGCACAGCTTAATCCCTCAATCTATTATACCCTTCATCATTTAACATGCGGAACAGCGCATAATATTTAAGAGCTACTAAATCCTGCAACCTATAATACCGAATATCATTAAACCTGCGGAGCCTAGCCTATAAGCAGCTGAATCCCTCAACGTATAATATATAAACTGTATCATTGAAAATCCGGTACAGCAGGATATACAGGGTTATAGGTAGATAACCACCTCAAGGCATCTTAATTTTTGTTCTATGTCTGTCTAATTTGGCATGCTGTTTTATTCAAAGAAGTAAGGACTCTTCTTGCTTTGTTACGCTCAGCTTCAGCTTGTCGAGGACTAAATTGGGTTCTAAAATCCTTGTTTATTTTTTGTAAACAAAGGGCTTAGAAAAACAATGAAGTGTTGTTAGAAATTATTTTAAGACACTGGTATAATCATCAGGGCAGTTGCAGAAGTTCGCTAAGAAAACACGGAACTGAGAGACCGAAATGGATTACAGATTGAGAGATAGCAAAGTTGTACGTACAAATTGTAAAGAAATAAATGTGTTTCTGCCTGATATTCACAAATTATTTAGTGACTCCTATATCCCAAAATTAAGCAGCCTACGTTCTAGACTTTCTCTTATGTTATACCGCTTATGTTATACCATTACTAAAATATAGTTCTGGCTGACCATAGTCCTTTCATTTCTACTCTAGCCAGACAAGACAATTAAATTATTATAACATCGTCGTATATTTGTTACCAGTTAACGCTAGCACATTCCAAAACAGGTTAACCTTTGTACACTTGGCTTGGCATATAGATTGATATCAATAAAGGTGTTCATATACACAGATAGCTGCTTTCTGTGATAGGCTCTCTGCTCTTACGAAATCCAGCGGCTGAGTTGAAGGTTCAGAATTCCATAGCTTGAAAGATCAAAGCTATAGAAGCCATATTTTGTTTATATAAAAAGGAACATCATTTGGCAAATAGTAATTATTATAAAGCGAGCTGGCAAATAGATGAAATTCAAGGCATATGAAAATGTGCCTTTATATATTAAGTTAATTTATACTGTACATAAGTATACTAATCCTATACTGAATTATCATATAGTAACTTGGTCGCCTGGAAAACATCAGGCTGCCAATTCTATTGCTATCCTATAGGATAATATCAACAAAATATTATGTAAAATTTAGTACTGAATGTTTTTAAAAAGCTATGAAGCAAAGCATTGTCCATGTAATATCATAAATGCAAAAGTAACGCAGTCTTTAACCTTTTCACGGCTACAAGGCTGAGCATATCCAAATGAAATTTAGCAAGGAGATAGATTTCTCGCCGGGAAGATAATTTACTACTACCAAATACGCGGGCTAGTAAACATTATTTAACTTTGGTGATTCGCATTGCTTATTTCGTAACGCCTACACATAAAAAGAATTTGTATATTGGCATAGCTATGAGAGACTAACGCTGTAGAAATGAAGAATAAAGATAAAGATTTTGAAGATTAATTTAAGTATTTCACAACTAACTGGATCTCGAATTCATTTGGCAAGGATAAAGATGGTATTCCGAAGAAGTATATGTGCAACTTATGTAAATGTTGTGCATGCCTATTAGAAGTAAATATTCTATAATAACATTTTTATAATTGTATTACCTAATTGTTTATGTTTTATTGCGTATTATTGGCACTGCCTTTAAAATAAATAAATAAATAAAGTACAAATCGTTCTGAACTTACGCTGATTTAGAGACTGTTTTGTAAGTAAACAATCATCAAAAGCATTAAGAATGGCCATAGTTCTCCTCTGATGCTTATCAGGGACGGTGTATAGGCCTTGGATTATTGGTTGTAATTATGGGCTAACGCACCTTAAATAGTTTCATTATTTAACCACAATTTCCACGCTGGGAATTTCGCATGATTTACAAACAAGATCTCTATTATTACAACAATGCAGTGAGGCATCTTTAGAACTAGTGTATCAATATAATATCTTACCATGAGGCGTCTGGCTGGTGGACAAGCGCCAAGGTTCGTTGAAGACCTCTTGCAAGAAAGGCGACTCAATTTCCAGGTACTTGGAGACGACGTAGAGACAGAAGAGATGTCGGTCAATGCCCCGGCCAGCCATTGCGTCTTGGTAGCCCAGTTGGTGGCGGTTAGCTGCTCTTATGAATAGGCGCATGCGTTCTTCAACCTGGAAAATATAAAAATAGAAATGTTTTTTTTCGTTTAAGGTAAGACATTTTAGCGGCGCAAGAATACTCTTAAAAATCAGCTCGTAGACCGTACGAAGCGTTGCCAGACCTCCGATCTTGTCCGTAGATCTACAGACTTGAGGACAAGGCTGCGGACATACGGATTATTATTCGATTTCATCCACCCTCATTTAATTTCATTTCAAATTAAATAAAATTTTACGTAAATTAAAAAAGGAGACCTGCGTTTTGTTCTTTTCTATGTTTTATGTAATGCAATATGTCATCGTGGCTAACGTTAGAAATTACCTCCCCGAAAAAGTTTCACTTGTCTTTCCTTATTTGGTTATTTAATTGTATTTTTTTTGTTAATAATCCCTACCTACTTCCTAATAAACCCCACTGTCTAGGTGTGGTTTGGTTAGTTACTAAAAATCATCCGACGATAAATAATTATAAATAATTCCGGACAATCCACACAGCATCATCTAGGCAAGCTAAGCAGAGCTTGTGTTTTGGGTACTAGATGACTGATATACATAATACAATATTATTACTTAAATAGATATTTTTTATTATACATAGAACAAATATCTGCAGATCGTACAAATATTTGTACAAATAGTTGTGAGGCGGGAATCGAACCCGCAAACTCCTGCGTCACAGATAGTATGTAATAATGACTAATGTCCTTTTAGAAACAAATTAGACAAAGAAACATTCCACTTTGAGCCTTCAATGGTGCAAAAGCGTACAGTCTCAGTGCCTCTCGGAACAATCTCGTCATGGATACCTCAGAGGTTAAACACACACGTTCGAGTTTTGGGAGGTTTAGAAGCACGGTTACCGTGAGATTGGGGTCGTTCATCACAAAGACCCACTCCAAGCGCTCGATGTTCCAAAGGGCACGATCTGAATCCGCCCCTCCCAGAACAATCTCGTCATGGATTCAGAGGATAAACCACACGTTCGACTTATAAGATCTCTCAATTTTCGAGGTTTAAGAGCATAGTTACCGTGACATTGGGATCGTTCATCGCCTTGACCCACTCCGAGCTCTCGATGGTGCAAGGGCGCACGGTCTCAGTCCGCCCCTCGCGGAATAATCTCGTCATGGACGCCTCGTAGGTGAGACAGAATCGTCCAGCTGCACGGTAGTATGATAGCTGCAGGATGAGTTGAATGAACGCGTCGGGTGACACGCGGCATTTCTTCATGAAACCTGTAAAATAAGCAAATAAATAGGTTAATAGAGGAACAACAGTAATGGCTGGTGAAGGAAGACGAATATATCTTCTGTGTACCTACTTTCCCTTTGTAGTGTTATAAAGTATTTTCTTAAATGGGATACATAGATGAAGTATCGGGATATCCAATGTTGACGATGCATAAACAAATGACCGCGGATCAACATATCGTAGAGTAGTTTCTAAGTGACATGTTATGAGAGGTCAATGACGACATCTGATTCTCCAAAGATATTATCTTTTCCACATTAATTAGTGTACATACGTATATAAATACCCTCATCGTAATTTATTCATTGTAAAAGAGATATCAATGCCCTCATATGGGATTCCTATTACGAAATTGTATTGGAAAAGAGAGATCAATGACCCTATATGTGACTCCAATTACCTTTTCCATATTTAGTGTACATTAGTATCCGCAGATCCACATCGTTGAGTAGTTTCTGCGCGACGTTGTATGAGAGGTCAATAGCCGAGGTGAGGTCTTCGTTAGTGAGCTCCCATGTAAGACGGATCGGCGCTGGCGGTGGTGACGTAACACTGCCTAGAGTGTTGCCATCCGGGGCGTATCTAAAGAACATTAAATTATTATAATATTGTCCAATTTTAAGGTCTACTACAAAATTATCCCAACCAAATAAAACTTTTTAAACTTTCATTCTTTAATATCCCAACCAAAGTTGTGAAGAATCGGTGAAGCATTAGGACATGGCTTACTACCTATTTGTCACTCGAACTGTCAAAAAGAAAATAAACGCGTGTACATAGTATAACGTACCCAATCTCCAGCTCAGACCAAATGACATATTCCCATAAGTGACCCATTACCGGTGCATCCGCCCTAAAACAAAAAGAGCCGGATATAAAATAAATAATTTAAGGCGAGGATTCCCGACATGACCGCTCTCTGTGGCGGCGCCTCGGCGAGTGTAAGCAAGACGGTGCGCAGGCAGCCGACCACGATTTTGTAGATATTTAGATGTTTTGAAAAATATTTGTATAGCATTTAAAATTTTTTTACCTTATCATATAAAGTTTCATTTAGTGATTTTTTCTATCGGGTGGAATGACCCTAATCGTATTTTTGTCCAGCGAAGTGCTAGAAAATATCCTAAACTATTGTGTATGAATTTCAAAACTATAGGCCTTTTATAGTTATTGACGGACAGTTAAAACTTCCGAAATCCGGGAAACCATGCCTTCAGCAATGTTTTGTTTTATTTTGCAATAGTATTGTACTATAACTTTTAAGTGTTTCTTTTGTAGGTTTTAACTAATAAACTATTTCTTTCTTTCTTTTTGGTGATTTGTGTCATTATTATCTTAAGACCGTAGGAACGCTCCGCGTAGACCAATTTGTCGGATTTTTGCACATCTGAGTTTTAGAAGTGATTTAGCTCGGCAAATTATGTAGTTTCCGATCATTGTTGGGACAAATGTTTGTGGTGCGATCTATAGATATTTTGTTCTATCTATTTAATATATTGTATTATGTATATCAGTCATCTAGTACCCATAAAACAAGCTCTGCTTGGCTTGGGGCTAGGTGATGCTGTGTGGATTGTCCAGCAATATTTAGTTATTTATTTATTGTTTCTGGGTTCCTAACAAATGGCTCCCAAAGCTACAAAGTTACCTTATCACCAAATTGTTTGTGAAAGACAATAATGTGGTAGTGGTAGTTAAAGTAAGAGATTATTATAAATAAAAATATGGGTAAAGTCAATTTATTCTTCGTCATTTTCTAAAACTAAAGTTTTTATAGCATGTTCTACAACAAAAGTCAAAAACTTACCAAGTGTGCTCCGCATTGAAACCAATCTGTAAAAAACAGAATACTTATTGAAACGGTGTTGATGTAATCTGTTCAGTAACTTCAAGAAAACAATCGGTCACTCAATCATTGTGCAATCCGTTGAAGCCAGGGCGCTATGGGCCGAAGACAGGGCGCTATGGCGCTCATTAGGGGAGGCCTATGTCCAACAGTGGACTAACATAGGCTGATGATGATGAATCCGTTGGCATTAGAATTGTGAAAATATTTAAAAATTCAAGCTAGCCAAAAATATTCCCCTCCACTTTAGATACATAGATGCATACAACATACTTTGATATAACAAACAAAGAAAGTAAATACTACAAATATCCTTATAAAGGGCGGCGTTATCACTTTCAGCGATCTCTTCCAGGCAACCTTGGTATGGACTAGACTCGACGGAAGACTACAGACAGATTTATTGACGGTATCAAACGACAGACATCTCGAGGGAAGCCAGTCTGTCACAGTAAAATGTATCTAAATATTGTAATATAAAATGACCTAAAGCCCATATTTGAATGTACTATTCTGTGCTGCATGGTAACGGCGGCGTTAGATTAATGTGTACAAAGCTTTAGTCGCCGGGCAGTATCGGCCGCCGGTTTCTTAGCTGTGTTGGTGTAAACTAATAATTAAATGACTTACAAATCCGTTGGTGCTAAAGCACAGGTTGAATGACTTGTCGAACCATCTGTCATGGCCTTTTCCATGGAGCAACACTCTCCCAAATTGATCCAGCTTGCTCGGGTCTGCTTCGTCGAATTCGTACTCAATGTCGTCTATAACAGAAAATATGATATTCGTATCAGGGGCACAATTCATTGCGATAGAAATACTTCGTTAAGAAATATAAAAGAGTGAATAAATACGCTGGACAATACACATAGCATCACATAGCGTCAAGCTAAGGTGAGCTTGTGTTATGGGTGCTAGATGACTGATATACATAAAACAATATAGAATCTAGATATATTTTCTTATAAATATAGAAAACAACCAGAAAACAATATCTGCAGATCATACAAAAACCTGTCCCGATGCGGGAATCGAACCCACAACCTCCTGAATCACAGGCGGAACTTCAGACACCGCAACACAAGGTGTGACTTATAGCTATTGTTTGAGATAGTTTTTAGTACCTAAGCATACGTTGAATGCGGCCCGCTCGATGCAGTGTAGAGATGTTCTGTTATGGCCACGGTTGAACGCGGTCTGACGCACGTGGGCCCAATGGGACCTCTCGCCCGCTGTCAGAGCAGCTAGGCGCTCTTCGTAAGGCACTGGCGGTGATTTGTCGTCAAGGATCTGTTGTATTTGTCTGAAAAACAAAAGAAAGATATGTTTTTATTGTGTATTTTTATTTGTTACACAGTCATGTCGCTCACGGATCGAATAATTAAACCGTTGGTAGAATGGCTAGGTCACTTACAAACTGACCTTAACCCACTGCGCCACAGTGGTCGTCAATATACGACAAAAGTTCAAAACCCTCGGCGCGCGAGTTACACACGCACTTGACTTATCTTGTTTAGCTCTGAAAATCCTCCTGGTTATTTTCAATAGATAATAGATTGTTCTATATTTTTCATTAATTCAAACTAGGGCTGTTATGTTTTTTACGAAGAGCACATCTTATTTATATTACATCTGGCCTAAAACCCATAATACTAGAACCGATTTACGTGGAATGTATTTTGATGAAGCAGCCAAGGGCAAGCAAAGTTTGGAAACCTGAAAATAAAAACTTGATATGGAATTAAAAGAAACCATTCTGAAACCTGCCCCATTTCAACGATGCTTATTAGTTTAATGAATCAAATGTTTCAGAGAAATAAAAAGGTGAGTTAATCGAAAATAAAAGCTACAGCTCAATTATATTGTAGAAACCAATTGTTTCATTAACATAATGTTTTCTCAGGGTCACAGATATACTAATTATTTCTGCAACATTTACCAATTTCGTTATTCCGTGTTGAAATAGCATAATGAGTTACTTTATGTTAATGCAGACTGTATGCTTCCTAATTCTAATGAGTTTTATTGATTACTTCAAAAAATGGTAATATTGAGGTAGAAGTTATGCTATATTGCTTTGTTTATAATACGTATATTATGTGAATAATCGTATACAAAGACATAGAAGATAAAGTGTGTTTTAATACTTTTTAATATAATTTATATATCTTTTAATATAATTAAACCGGCAAATTCGAAACTGACGTTTCGCAAAGGTCACACCGATTCGTCAGACTAATTATGTCAAAAGACAAAGACAAATGCAATCGAGCTCTACAATAAATTGAAAGATCAAATTAATCTTCATTATATTACTTTGAAAACATAATTTTCATTACTCTTACGCCCTCACTACGGTCGTGCGCCAAATGCCTTCTCGGGACTAAATAAGTTACATCCAACCCTAGGGTAACAACACAACACAACAACAGCCTATAATAGTCCACTGCTGGACATCGGCCTGATGAGCGCCATAGATGGCATTGTTCATCATTTGGGGTTTTTGCCCATAATCCCCACGCTGGGCATGAGGGTTGGGGATCGCAGTTTGGTGGAGTTGTTCTGCAGAGGGCGCTGCTGCCCGCCCTCCGGTGTTTTTCCCTAAGTCGCCTCTTACGTCACCCACGGGAAGAGTTGGGGTGGTGAAATTCTATGCCGGCACCACACGGCCTAGGGTAACAATGTACTATTACAATGTTAATTTATTGACAAGACTGTACTCAGGGCCACATCAATTGAGCAGTCCGGTACAAGCAATTGGATGTCTTTAGTTAAATATGTGATATCCTACTTCCGTGTTTGCTATTTATAGAGATCCTACTTAGGATAAGCATCACGAATGAAAAGGGATCGTAATAGTGAATTTTGTTCGTACCTTTTGTAAACTAATCTATGTACTCGTACATTATTATGTATATCAGTTATTTAGTATCCATTACACAAGCGCTGCTTAGCTTGGGGCTAGATAATGCTGTGTGGATTGTTTGGCATTATTATTATTATTACTACATTTATAATACGAATGTTTATTTGACATCATTTCGATATAAAGTACATAGTAAATAATTGACTGATATACATATACATAATACAATATTATTACATAGATTCGAGATTTTTTACTATACATAGAAAACGACCAGAACACCCTGAACAATTATCTGCAGATCGTACAAATATTTGTCACGAGGCGGGAATCGAACCCGCAAAACTAATATGATAATTACAATAGGTTAGCTTACACTTGAATTTCAGCTGGTTTCAGCAGTCGACCGCGAGAATAGACCATCAGCTTGAAGTAGCGTCCTTTGTGATAAACTGTGATGTGTGTAGAATCGTGGTAGTGGACAATTTTGTCTGTCTCCACGCCCGGAACGCGAACGGTGTTGAAAAGTCGCTCGTATTGCGAAGAGCATAAGGGCACCATGTTTTGCAGCATTATCTGAAAGACCGACAGTTGTTATTATATCGTATGCGAATTCGTAAGGTTTGTACTATTCATAATAGGTACTAGATTGCTAAATACGCATGTTACGCTACCTGCCCGCGGATCTGCTGATTCGGTATATAAAGATTAGGATCAAGAAGCTTATTTCGTTAATGTTATGCTGTAGCAATATAGCATCCATTTAGTAGAAGTTAGAGTTCACAGTCTATTATTTCCAGACCGATCCATTCTGTAGTTGTAGTGATCAGGTATATACATAAAATTTACCTATGTTATATTCCAGGTGTTAAACTTTATATATTAAAATTTATATAAAAAGTATGTATATACACTTACAGGTTCCAAATTCTGGCTGTCAATCAATTTCCTGAACTTCAGACACAGATGTATGATGACCCCAGCTCTGGCGGCCTGGTTGTTGGTGTTTCGTAGCAATATAGCATCTGTTCCGTAGAAGTTAGAGTTCACCATCAGGGGTGAACGGCCTCTCAGGTAGACATACTCCTCCCACCAATCAGATACGTAGTTGCTCGACCACCTGGAATTGAATTTTGTTGATATTGACGACTTATGTTCCCCAAATGATAATGCCATCTGTGGCGCTTATTAGGGGAGGCCTATTTCCAGCAGTGGACTATTATAGGCTGGTGATGATGATGATGATGTTCCCCCTGGACACGTTAGTTTGCAGATATTTAATGGGAGATCTGGGTGTTTTCTATGCTAATATTGTAAAGGGGAAAGATTTTAATGTTTGTTTGTTTGTGCTAGTCTATTCTATCTAGTCTCCGAAACTACTGGACCGATTTGAATAATTATTTTACCATTAGAATCCTAAATTTTCCCTGGTGAACATAGGCTAGAGATATTTTCAAAAAAATTAGGGTGCCGCATAAAAAAATATTTTTTGTTAAATACCCGTGAAAAGCCGGGGCGGGCCGCTAGTAGTTATAGTAGAAATATATATATCTATGTACATAAGTATATCAGTTATCTAGTACTTATAAACAATGGCTCTCCTTAGGTTGGGGATAGATAATGCTGCCGCGATTTGCCAGCATTATATTAGGTATACAATGTTCAAAAGCCTTTGAGGGCCTTTCCATTACCATAGCCCCCATTTGCATAATTTTTAATCTTTTCGAGGGTTCTGTATATAGTACTTTATAGTTCGCTAATCAGTATGACATTAGGTCTTGGAACCCATAAGACGTGCTACCACAATTTGGTGTAGGCACAGATAACATAATACTAGTACCCGCTTCTACCGGGTACACCTACACCAACCTTTGTTACAGCTTAATAATAGTACGTAATAATTATGTTAGATAAGATATTGTTCGATCTAAGTATAATAGTGTTGATTAAATAATAAACGGAGAATAAGGTGATATAAGTATCAGATATCAAGATATTACATTAAAAAGGTATTCTTTTTTATTCGCTGAGAAGTAGCGAGCTCTTTTATGCATGATATGAGATGTCAGTTATCGTTTACAATACAGTTCAAAGGTTAAACACACGCGTTACGACGCCGGCCTTTATCCGACCTCGATCCCCATTATATAATAAAGTCAATCGAAACGTTTGCGCCAGTCTATTGCCCTGACCCCGCTATCTAAGTAGCATCGCACGCGCAAAGAAGCATGCTCAACTTGATCGGGTACTCGTTAATCTCAAATAACTCTTTGTGGTACACTAAGGTCCAATTTATGTTATGTTTATATAATTAATGTTTATACAATTTATGTCTGGGCTCAGACATTGCAAACAATGTCTAAGCCCAGCTTTGCTACAGGATTTTATCTTATTTGATCTTAATAGGTATACAAATTTTCTAACTTTCCCAAAAATATGTGGTTCTCTATTACGCTAAATTAATGTGTAAAGAAACCGAAGAGTTCCCTTATATCGAGATTTTACTAATTGTCCAGTATAATTTGCAATAATAATATTTACTCTTTATAGCAGTAGGTACGTTTCGAAAACACATGTAGATTTGTTGTGTTAGGTTACTACCCAACAAACAATTTGGCGTCAATTAGAGCTTATTTTAGACCTTAACGTGATATAAAGGTGCTATAGCAGCAGCAATAACAACTTTTGGCAACATAAGAGTGTAGTCTAACAAAATATTCCACTGTGAGCTATACAGCATAGTTTTAAGGGTAATAACAAGATGAGTTTAAAGGTTAAAGACATACAGCAGCAATTTGTAACGCTATAATACAGGCTTAGCATCTTGTTTTATAGCTGTAAGTGAATCTTACAACCATAGAATCTAAATAAGAAGTAAGCACTGACTACAACCCCCCAAAGTGCTATGCAAGCGCTAACGAACTCTTGCCAAGAACTAAAAGTTGTACAAAAGCAATAATTACTTATACAATGGTTATTATAGCACCAAATACCTAAAGAGGTACAATACTCTCTTATATTACTTAAAGTTGTAACAGTGGGAACATTTTTCGCTATCATAGAACTTCTAGTGCCTAATGTCACTTCTGTATAGGTTTAGGTAGAGTAATAGATCTCAATACCTCTTCTGTAACCCTTATTTGTTCACTTGTTGATATCAGAGCAATGGCGAAGTGATAGTAGGTACTAGAAGTAGTCAAGCGGGAGTTTTCTGCGAAAATGTCAATCTGGGTCCCGTACATAATTTTCTAAATAATAAATCAAATTAAACACAATATTTCAATCACATTTCTTTTAAAAACTAAGTTAATTTACTTTGTAAAAAAGAATTTTTTACAAAGTAAATTAACTTAGTTTTTCTTTAAATGAATCATATTCAAATATATTTATTTATCACACTGAATCCTTATATTTGTCATTTAAAAACTATAAAGCAAAAAAATTATCTGATAAAGATTCATGAAATTCAGCTTATCATCAAGATTTATAGTAATAAATCAATAAAAATATAGTCAAGATCAAGAGGTTATTAATTTGTATCATATCATTCACAATCAGACCTACAGCTTGTACTAGTAGGTCTCTTTTGCAGAGGCCGCCTTCCGACTTATCAAGTCCTTTATCAACATCATCTTTCTCTTTGTTTTTTTTTTTTGTCAAGTTTTACACGTTTTCATATCGTTATAACAAAAAATCTAATTCGCGTTCAGCTTCTGCATAAGTTGAAATATTTCTTCTTTTTACTTGACACTTTATTCGTCGCCCATCAAGTTGTAGTAAGGTGTTTGTGGATTTTACAAGTTTTAACGCATTGCATTTAGGCCATTTTAGTACTATTATTATGTTTCCATGGATCCGATGGAGCATGCAGTGCACAGCACATATTTTCCTTTTTCTATAGTTTGTACAATTGTTGTGTACGGCATTCTGAAATTAAAATACAAGTTATTTCATGACGTCACTGAAAAGAGGAGATGAAGGAGGATGAAGAAGATGAATGAGAGGAGAGAGAAAAGATACAGTGAATAAAATATATGCATAAAATTGAATCTCCTATGCCGGCATCCTATCATAAGTACTTATAAGCCTAACATAGAAATCTATATCTGATTTCTAAATAATTGATAAATTTTAAACATAAACATAATATAAAGGACCTTTTTCTTATTTTTGAGTGGTTTTAAAGTAGCAGTATGCGTTACTTTCGCGTTACTGTAAAATAGAAGTGTAATGAATGTCACTCAAAAAGCTACGGACAGACAGTACTACGGATCCCTAAATTTGTTTGCCCACCATTTAAAGGTTGCGAATTGATCTGACTAAGGTTATAAAAACAGAAGAAACTATGATTTATATAAAGTATTTTACTTATGCTTCATTATGTGTATTAATTACGACTAGCACGATACTTTAAACTGGAATAAACAATGTTTTATTCGATTCTTCGAAAACTTTTATGTTACTCCATATCTAATACATTGTTTATTTTCAGTAAAGAGACATTAGTCATCGGGCGCTTGAATAATTTGTTAATAATACATATACTTAATCACAATGTACTTACGTTCGCAGTGAAAAATCAACCTCTCCTGTAGTCAATAAGTTGGAACTAAACGATTTCATTTCAGTTTCACAAACGAGGCGCCCTTTTGGATTAATAAATATCTTAACATTTTACGCACACAAAACTAGAAGTAATTATTCTGTTGATAAAAAAAAGAATATCCTGATGTTAAAGTTTAAGAACCTTAATATCGCTCTTGTGGATACATTGTAGAGCTCAACGCGTTAATAATCACCTATTTGCCACCCTCAAATCACCTAAAGACATAGTGAGTGACTTTGTAGTTCTGTTGTACCCCTTAAGGAGTTAGTATTCACCTATTTGCAGCCCTCTAAGCACCCAAAGAGTTAATAAACGCTATATTAATCTATTTTACCACTAAAGGACTTAACTTCCGCTTATTTATCACGTTTTTATCTCTTGTAGTTTCAGTTTTCGCTATTATAGCTCTCTAATAGCTCTATTATACCTCTCAACCAAATCTGTAACTCTGTTGTACAGCCATTAAATAACCCAAGGCGATATAAAAGTGTGCCCAATTCGGGGGTATAGAGGAGTTATAGTGCGCTCTAACTCCAAATAGTAACACTTATTAATAACTGTAAGATCTGGTTAGCGCTCTTATACATCTAATATAGCTCTTGTCTTAGCGCCTAAGTGTTAGTTGGGTACTCTTTGTTGTTTTGTTAGGTTACTTTAGTAACAAAGAAAATTACAATTTCTTAACCAAACTAGAACTAGTATTTATAGAGAAACAATAGATCTTACTGCAGACCAACTGATCCATAATGATAACATTCGGAAGCGTCCACAAGACGCTGCATAGCCTCGCTGGCAATTTACGATGATTTTATACTACTTGGTAGGTATAAATTGCGCAGGAGTGGCGCGGGTGTAACCTATTTGGCAGTTTATCGTCTATTTACCCGGATTCGGAACAGCCAGACGGATTTCGATAAGGTGAGCCGAGGAGGCCAAGACACGCTGATAAAGAGCTAATCGATTATACAGCGCGTGGCAACTTGCTTATCATTGTTTTGTTTAGCTATTGCGTGCTAAATTATGTATCTTTTGAAACGTGTAACATTGTTGGCTTTACAGCTTAGAGAAGGCATAGATATAATATGAGTCTAAAGTATAAGAGAAGTGTAATAGACAAAAAGACATGGAATCGTCATTGAATGTAATCCTAGGAAAGGGTCTAGGCTGTTTGTGTGTAAGATTCAATTTAGAAGTCAATATATACCTCCATAAAGATCAAAAAGACCTTACAATGCTATTTATAGAGTCCACAGTTGATCGGAATGCTGGCTTTTATTTTGTTTAACGAATTAGCATCGCCCGCCATCCAACCTGGCAATGTTGCCAACATTCTGGGCACTCTACCTTATTGCCTCTACCTGTGATTATTTTTAGAAAATAGTTTACTATGTGTATATACTAGTTATAGAATGCTCTATTCTGTTAAGTTCCTATTGTAATTTTTATTTGTAATAAATGTGAATTAAAGAGTCGTTTTCTGTAAATAGAAAAGTTTATTTGCGAGCTAGATAAACGTTCAACGGATTAGGCACTTAAACAGTATCATCATCATAAGCCTATATAGTCCAGCTGCTGGACATAGCCCCCCCATTATTTATTATTTGGAGCTTTATTTCCCATAATCCCCACGCTGGGTATGCGGGTTGGGGATCGCAGTTCGGTGGAGTTGTCCTTATATAGTATACTTACCCACTTAAAATTATAAATCCAAAATTAACTCTGTCTCTCCGTCTGTTACCTTACCTAGAATCTCAATAAAATCGCAGAAAATATAGTTTTTTATCCCAGAAAAATGCGAGCAATCGCGGTACTTGAGTTAAGAGGCTGGAAGTTTAAAGGTCTACAAGGGAATTTGTGTTTTATTACCATGACTTTAGGACGAGGTATCTCTGCAGTTTAACGGCGACTGTGCTCTCGAATTCCTTCGCTAGCTGCTCGACTCTCTTGAAGTTCTCGTCGTCTAGCAGTGGACGGACGCTTATGAGGTACTGTGGAATACATCAGTCAGTATCAGAATCAGAATTATTAATTTAATTCTTTAGGCTTACATTATAATAATAAATAAATACTGGACAGCATCTAGGCCCAAGCTAAACAGAGCTTGTTTTATGAGTATCAAATCACTGATAATTATACTGATCATCAGATCACTGATTTACTTAATACAATACATTACATAAATAAATAATTTTACCATATATAGAAAACGATTAGAACACCCGGAACATATATCTGCAGATTGTACAAACATTGGCCCCAAGGCGGGAATGGAACCCCACCTTTTGCGCTACAAAGGTCGTCAAAGAATAAGCACAAATGTAAAAAAATTATAAGAAATATCATTACTCCATCATACTTAAATTTGCTATACACATAATTAAAAGAGAAAGCAATACTGTCTATTAAAGCTAAACGGATCTTTATGAAACTCGGCAGGGAGGTAAACGATATCCTGAGACGGGCATAGGCTACTTAGCACGCGCCACACAAAAGCCAGTAGGAAATATTTTGCCTTCTCATATCCTTCTATCTAGCGGAAGACCACTTCGCAGCGCCATACATTGCATGTAGTATTCAAATTGATTAAATGAATGTCAAATAATTTACGCATTCTATGACAAAGTGACGTAAGTTTCTATTATATCCTAGATAACAATCCCTGCACGCCTGTAAACGTGAATTAATCAGGAACAAGGTAGTATAAAACTCTACACATTAAACAGCGAACAAAACACTATCAGCTGTCTACAATATCCATATTACATTGAAGCCTCGCAGTGTTTCCGACTTTGGTTTGTAAACTCCATTATATTAATCATCACTTACCCTTTTCATAGTATCGGAGACTTTTGGCAGGGGAAGGCGGGGCAATGATCCTTGGAAGCTGTACAGACGGGGCTTGTTCCAACCAGACAGGACTTTGACCACGCTCACCCACAATTTAGTCTTGAGGGATACCGAAGAGCCGGGGGCTCGGGATTCGTACATCCATCCCTAGAAGAAGATTGCATATTAGGCCTATATTTTGTTTTAATTCATAATATAAGTCTAATAATAAAATTCTAATAAAAAAACTAACTTTTATTCAAATTAAATATTAAATTATTTAATAATTTAAAGAATTAAAGCAATTTCAACATCAAAAATAATTGTTATTATAAAGAACATTGAAAAGGGGATTCGGGCAGAAGATTTTGGAAGTTTTCAAAATGGAATAGAATTGATAATTGGATAAATCCCTATGGAATCTCCTGCAAAACTTGACAGTTATAAAGTTACCAACTAATCTTTATAGTTGCCAGCAAGGAAATGACCATTAAAGAATAGAGAACTGTTGAGGTAACTGCAACCTGATGCAAACAATCTAGAGGTAGTTTAAGTCATCTATATAAATATATCTTCTAGCTTTTAGCATTAGTCTTAATTAACTTTCATTAATATATTCAGAAATCCAGGAGTTGGGCGTTGACATTACCATACAATATTAATAATTGTAAAGCTTCGGTAGTGTCATCGTCTTAAAATGTATACATGTATGTAATAGTTACCTGATTAATGATTTTAATTTTATTTATTTTTATATCAAAGGGAAGCATCTGTAAATGCGAATACTAAAAATACTGTACTGGTATTTCTCTGTCTCTCAAATCAGAGCTCAATTGCATCAACTTTAAATACTACATTTACAAATTAAACAACTGTACTAACTGCACTGTTGCAAATAATCTACAGGTAACGTAAATAAATATCTCCTGTGTTACTTTAGGTATATCTCAAAACATATTATAATACGAGCTCCTACTAGATATTTCTTATCACAAAACGGAAGATACTGCGAAACGCGTAATCGCATTATCTAATTTTAAGAGCGAGAGACATACGCGGCCCCTTCAGACAGCCTTCCGATAACAGAATATCAGAATAGTATTTTTCAACACGTTCTAATCTATAAATATATATATATAAATATTATAAAGAGGAAAGATTTGATTGTTTGTATGTTTGTTTGAATTGAATAGGCTCCGAAACTACTGGACTGATTTGAAAAATTCTTTCACCATTAGAATATAATATTTTCAAAAAAGTTAGGGATCCGCATGAAGAATTCAATATTTAAACCGTGCGCTATATATTCAACCTCTTTTTCTAATAAGGCGCGTCATAATAGAAAAAGAGGTTGAATATGCGCAATGTGCTTGCTTTTTCTCTACGTCCAGTGTCAGTTATGGAGTGTCGAGTCAATGTCAAAAACCCCAATTCTGTTAAAATAAGTAAGGGATCCGTATGAAAACTGTGGAACCCATCGTGTTAGTGTGTATAATTTCTGAAATTTTTGTTTAATACCCGTGCGAAGCCGGGGCGCACCGCTAGTTACTTGTATAAGTAGCAGTGGTTTCCTTTCTATAGGAATTTTATACTAATCTTGACTAAGGTTACTTATTTGAGGTCCTGGGGAACACACAGTAATTATATATAGACCTCAAAAAGCTACTTATAGAGTCTACAGATGATCGGAAGACTGGCTTTTATTTCGGTCTACGGTTTAGCACCGCCAACGTGGCAATGCTGCCAGCATTCAGCACTCTGTCTTATCGTGACGGCGCGGCTGAGAGGTTAAAGAAATGTGTATATACAAATTGTAATTGTTTTAATTGTAATTTTATTCTGATAAGTACTTACTGTACTTTTCTTTGTTAATGAATTAATGCATACGAGGTAACGATCAAGAATAATGATAAAAGGAAATATTTATAATCTTGTTTATGGGTAATTTCTAGAACAACTTCTCTGGTTTTGAAATATCTCAATAATGGATAGCTACTACTAGCAAGAGCTTATCTTGTTGGGTACCAAGCTATTGAACTCTTTAGGGGTACAAAATCCGCCATGATATTGCTATTAGTGTTGCCATATAATACCTAATACAACACGCTGAAGTTAAGTAGGCTCGCTGTAATAATATCTGTGATTTTTGCGTGTTGTACTTAAAGTATATTATGAAAATGCTTACCTTGTAAACGAGTAGTATTTTGAGCAGGTACCGCATCAGGAATATCACAGATAGCCACATCGTTAGAGCTGCCAGTAAGCAGGCGAGGACTTGCCACATAGTTGAATCGCTGTGTTAAAAAGAACAAATTAATTGCACAATTTTATAAGACTACTGCCTGTACACAGATCGGCAACCCCTCCCCAAATTCTCCAGTAATAAAAGTTTTTATCGTTATGAGTTAAACTTTAAAGAAGCAACTTATTTTATTTCCTTAGAGATTCTGGCTTTATTACAATATTAACACGTAATATCACTGACTACAAACTGTGTCTAGCTTTATTTTGAAATCGGTATGACGAACAATTTTTATTTCATTCTATTTATTTATTCATAATAAATCCACCCAATAAAGAAATTAAATTTTACAAAAGCTGTTAAAGGTGCATATTTGATTGAATTAAGACAGATACTATAGCGCAAAATAAGAGTTGCCATAGAAAAACATAAATAAAAAATCGATGCTTAATTTTATAAGATAATGACTAACTGAATAACGCTACACTTCAAAAATCTGATTATTTTTTACTATCATGAAGATTAGTGCTTTAACTTATTATAATAAAAGATATGTAGACCCAGAGTACGTTATTCGTGTTATTTTCTTTCCTTTATCGTATTCTAATTTAAAATAGAAAACCTTACTAATGTTTACCTAATACTAAAATCACTGTACCAACTTACGTACTAAGTCTACAAAGAATAAAATAAATGTTTGTTTGTTTGTTTTTGTGTTAATTATCTAGGTATAGATCTAATAAACATACATGGAATGTTATTCCTTACAGTGAAATGAGATAAGTAGTAGTAGTGGTATATGATATTAATATGATTTAAATACGAGAATATCCACGACTGAAACGCAAAAGATATTCTGTTGACTTTTAAAACATATTCTTCCATCATGTACCCGTTTTGTGGATTGCAGACATTCGGGGGACACCCTGTATTGTTACTTTATTCGCAAATAATAAAAAAATAAGCCACTATCTACAGCCTATTTGATTACTGTATTGTATCTCTATGAAATTATTGTTGAGGAAAAGATATTTCGTAAACAAGTTTTTATCGATAATATCTTTAGAGATGTATTTGTAGATTGACTTTTGCTTTTATCCTGTTACTATTAAAAATATTCGAAAATTCATGAAATATATGAAACACTAGCTTCTAGCCGCGACTTCGCTCACGTTTTTTTGCAATAAAGATGTTTTTCAAGGTCTTACATTTATGCAAAGTTTCAGCCAGATTCGTTGAGAATTCAATGTTAATGGCCTGAACAAGTTTCAGGCCGAAATTCAACCAACATCCAAACTCTTTCACCTCACATTTAAATAAAGCTGGTTTATCTTTTATGTCCAGTACTAGTTTCTGCCCGCAACTTGGTTCGCGTAGTAGTAGGTGCAATAAATAAAATGATTATCTATCTATCTAAAGTATTATTAAATTTCAAATATCCCATGTGAACTGATTTATGGGATTTATTAAGGCAGGTATAGACCTAAATTTATGCAAAAATTCAGGCCGATCAGTTTAATAGTTTGGCATGAATAAGTGAACATCCAACCCATACCAACACGAATCCATTTATCCAAACTTTTGCATTTATTGGACTGTTTGAATTGCAAGCAGTGGATGTAGGCCTTATCAAAATGAGGTCGCGTAATGTAATAGTAAATAAACCAATTTTGCTGCGTTGATTAAATTAAACGTTTCAGTAGGTCAATAAGCGTAAGCGATCTCGTTTTGATAAGCTTATGATGCACAACGTCATCGCTTTGGTGGACCAATTTGTTTAATGCTTTTGCTTAAAGGTTCGTACTTTTTATATGTTTATATATTTTTTGATAAACATTTTTTTATGTTGTAGCCGTCAGAGATTACAATACCCAGGATGTTCGAAAATAACTATAATCTAAGATATGGAATCAACGAAGAATTGATAATCCGTTTGGTTTTATTGCATTAAATCAATACACAGATAGTTGTATGCATATCCCCGCCCTAATAAAAACCTATAAATTGTTGAACAATCAGCATTTCAGCAATCTCCAAACGTCATATCATAAGTATACAACACATCGTATGAAATGAATTAGGTGTACCTAAAAAATCAAACATAGTTTTTAAGAAGTCTCACTCTACGGCGTTCTAGCGTTTACATAATTAATTATAAACACTGTCTAAGCGAATCGTAACTGCCCCTCTATCTATAGTATGCGTATGCTCAATATACAAAGATCCTCTAAAATGTTGGCGCTGATTATAATATTCATGTAACTCGTGATCTGACAGCACGTTGTAACAGACAGACATTCTGACAAAACTGATTATATAGAGACAGAGCAACAGCAACAGAGCAGTTTTAATATTAAACCGACGAAAAACAAAAGAGGAGTCTGTTTTAAGAATTTCTCATGTATTGTGTTCGATTCGTCCTTCAATTATGAACCGATTTAGAAAATATTCCTATTGTATGGAGGTTAGCAAAATCATAGGGTGTTTCTATAAATAAATTTTATTCCCGAGACAAAATTTTTGGCCCGAAAAACCTAAAAAAACAGTGTAAATTCTATGAATTTAAAGTCCGTCGGTAGTTTTTTTTTTGCAATTAAACAACTTGTTTTTGTACATGTATAGTCTCACTTAATCTTAATTAACTCATCTTTAGAAAATACTTTGTTGTGTAGACAATAGGACTGACAGGTAAATTTACATTAAAATTACGTGTTTTTTTTTTAAGTATGTTTGTTTAATAGTTTGTGTTATAAATAATAATAAAGAGCACGAATATTCACTGGGAGTCTATAACTGCTCCGCGACTATACAATCATTCACTAACATCCACTTACGCGATGCGAACGTTGTTAAATAGGATGCACCCATATTAAATTACATTAACCCTAGGTAATATCCATCCATTAAAACTATTCTCTCTGTGTATTACCTTTTCACCCTTAAACAACAGAACATTATTAATAGAACATTTAATGAAATTTGGCAGTTACGGTACAGGTTACGGTAAACGGTATCTTAAGGCACCGGCGACAAATGAATTTCCCATACATAGTACTAAAATGATTTGTGATTTGAGAATATTTTCACCATGTTTTGCTATAAATTGTATTCAAATAGTATTCATCTAGGTTCCTGCATATTAAATCTGTAATTAAATTAACCCTAATGGCATTTCGGTTACTTTTTATCTAGCGCGTGTGTAGCCGCGAATAAAAGCGAGTATTTCAATAAGGTAAAACATCTGGTAGACGACATATCATCTGAATGACTGTGGACTTACAATGGCAGGTGGATATAACAGAATAAATACCTATGTAGGTACATAAACAGCAATCACAACTGCTTATTCATCAGAAATTTGCGTCATAGGAAGTTTTACGTGACACTCCTCCATATATATATAAATTGGTATACAAATAGAGAGTTTGTACTTTTGCTCATCTAAGAACCTTAACAACTAGAAAGTTTCCATACCACTAAGATGTTTTGTGACGTTATACACTGTAGGAAGTTGCGTTGCATCGATAGGTGTTAAGTTTGAAGCCTTCTAATGCTCAAGTAAGGCAGGTAAGGTAGGGGAAATTTTACTTTTTTTTATGCCTATCGAACCCGTGTCTTATACTGGGCCTGAACTATACCCGTAGAAGCGTCAACGTTTCTGATTTATTGTTGGTGCAAATGCTAATCTTATGTAAGCGATGTATGAATTGTTTATGCACAAAACTGATCAGATACTTCAATTTTCCTTGAGCCAAGCTCCTGATGAAAAACTTTTAGAAGAGCAACTGAGTTTGGATTAGGTGGTATAAAGTTCAAAAATAGCAAAAACTTCTTCCATGTACATATTTTGTAGGAAATTTTCGCTGCTTTGAAAACCTTGTGCAACTAACATTAGAGATAACATATAGAACAAAAGAGAAACTGATAACGTAGGTAGGTATTTAATTATAAACATATCAAAAATTTCAAGGTATCGTAACTTTGATTATTCGTATATTCTAATTTTCATTTAATTTTAAGAGTATGAAACTCGAGGTAAATTTTCTTCCTTACTTTTGTAGACCAGCCTTGGTACCGAACGTTGACGAAAAGTTTTATCTAGTAAAAAAACAAATTACTCTAGGACTCCTCTTAAAATGTATTGTAACTATTTTACGATTTCTGACCTTAGTAGGTACTCCACAGTTGGACTATTACAAGTTATCAGTACAAGACGCAGGATCGATTGGCATTTAAATAATCGTACAAAATGCCTTTTTTTCAAAGTATCTTAAACAATTTCCCGGTACCTACACCGTTAAGGTAGCTCCCCTTACTGCCCCTTAAATTCATAATTATAGTCAATTATAGTAATAAAAAAAAGTTCACACTCACCCAGGTAAAATAGCTAAGGTTTTTTGTACAAGTCCGAATGGTATATTGAAGCCAACAAAATGTGCTGCAGCGAGAAGTGACCACAGGACGTATAGGGTCTGCATATGTCCAGGGTATACGCCATTATTGACGCTATTCTGTGGGACAAGACAATTATAACTTAGATTTAAATATTTTTTTACCTTGTTATCAAAAAAAATTACAATTATCTAACTAAATCAGGACTAGTAATTACAATTGAAACAATTGAGCTAACTGCAGACTGTTGCAAACAAACTAAAAACTAAACTGATCCATAAATAATGGATCAGTTGAGCCATAGATTTGAAAAATAGTATAAAGAATTAAGTTTATAATTGGTTTTTAGGCAAATACTACACTAAATAATTATCGAGAACCTCAAGGGCGCAGTGTCAAAGGTAAACGAAATACCCGCAGTTTCAATTTTTATAAATAATTTTAATAAATACATAGTACTAGACAATCAGTAGTAGAGCATCATCAATACGAAACAGAGCTTGTGTTATGATGACTTATGTTATTGTAAATAAATAAATAATGCTGGACAATCCACACAGCATCATCTAGCCCCAAGCTAAGCAGAGCTTGTGTTATGGGTACTAGATGACTGGTATACATAATACAATATTATTAAATAGATAGTTTTTTTTTTTATTATACATAGAAAACGACCAGAACCCCTGAACAAATATCTGCAGATCGTACAAATATTTATCCCGAGGCAGGAATCGAACCCGCAACCTCCTGCGTCGCAGGCGGACCTTCGCCCACCGCGCCACAGTGGTCGTCATTATATTATATGACTGATGTACTTAATAGAATACATTACACAGATCGATATTTTGTATGCTTGTTTATATGCAGTTATTTGGTCCGGGTCTGGGTGTTTATGATTAAAAGACCACTGGTCTTTGGATTATTTTGAGAGGCAACATTTTTTCATTAATATGCATTGATCAAATGCATACAATATTATAATATTATTTTTTATTGGTAATGGTAAATCTTTCCACCATCTGATTATATTATGGGGATATTATACAACTATAGGCAGTGACTGTATTACAGTAATATTGTAATTAGTTAAAACAATACAAATCCTTTTACTCATACCTTATCTGTGACTGACCTTGACTTGAAATATATTTATTACTAAGAAAATTACCATGTGAATAAAACAATTACAACTTGTATTTATACCTACAATGAGTATATATATCTACAATCTAAGCCATCATGAGAAGGCAGATGACCTTGAATGCTGAACCAATGATTTATTTACATCATTTAAACTTTTATTCGTTTACAAAATCCACATAATGACAGTCTACTTGTTCATAATCTCTCCACTATTTTATATCATCATCATCATCACCAGCCTATAATAGTCCACTGCTGGACATAGGCCTCCCCACTTTTATATGTATAGATATAATTCAATAAGTTTAGTAACCTAGTACCCATTACGCATCTCTGGTTGTTTTCAGCTTAATAAATGGATAGTGTAATACTATGATGTATTAAATCTTTCACTTACCCTGAAACGCGCAAGCCGTTTCTTCCAAGATCGAAGGCCGGACTCCCAAACAAGATAAAGGACCTCTCTATCAAAGTTCACATCCCACCCATCGTGGGTGATCGCAAACGAGAAGGCGACGGCTGAATGAGCTTCCGCCATTGTGTACCCTCACTTCTACAACAAATATTTTCAATAAATAAAACAAATAAAAAAGATAACCAAAAATAAAATGCAGGACAGATCAAGATAAAATTTGGTATAAATCTAGAACATAACCTTACTTAGATAATAAGCTACTTAATATACCAAAAACATGTCTACGAAGCTGTGAACAGAAGCTAATTTTCAATACAACAACACCCGAGGAGAAACTCCGAAATACATAAAACAAGTGAGTTACAATATTCTACAAAACCTAAGAGAAACAAAAGACTGAGCCATTTTATTTATACTATCTATAGTAATATTATAAAGAAGAAAGATTTGTTTTTTTATTTGTTTGAATTAGGCTCCGACACTACAAGACGGATTTGAAAAATTATTTTACCAATAGAATCCCTAATTTTCCCTGATGAACATAGACTATTTTAGAATATTTTCAAGTTAAGTTATAAATTTAATTTTATTTACTTAATGTAACCAATATTATACTGACCACTAGTAATATTATAAATAGGAATGATTTGATTGTTTGGCTCTAGGTTAATTTATTTCGAAAGAAGCCTTGTGCCTAATGTTGAAACATTAAGCACAATGCTTCTAATTCAATAAAATGTGTCACTTGTGACTTAATATTATGCAGAAACTATGACTGTAAATCTGTTTAATTCTCTGATAAGGAATATATATTGGTATCTCATGGGTATCTCGGTATTTTGCCTGAACAATGTTAGAAGAGGAATGTTTAACTAATTGCATTTAAATGAATATGAATAATAGTAAAGTTCATATTTTCCCTTTACACTGGAATAGACCATTGTTTGATTCATTATTAGATGTAAACAGATAAATACTAAAGTAACCTCACAACAAGGACTGGACTGACCGGATTAAAAATACGCGTAGACGCACGCACACATGCGAATCAGGTGTCAAAGTCTAATTTGAGTTGCGAACCAACAAGCAGTCTAAGAACGTACTACTTTACAATCTAACTGGCTTTTTGTAGTTAGCACCTAGTTAAAAAAGTAGTGTAAACCTCTAGAACACTGTATTTTAGAGAAACATATCTCAAACAGGCAGAAAACTCAAGAGATTAGCGAAAGTCTCGCTTACTTTTGAGGTCATGCTTTCTTGTCGAACTTTTGAAGTAAGTCTTCAAGACAAATTTTACATGCTTGAAATTTATTTCGTACTCAAGTTCTTACGATAAGATCCGAATAAAACTTGCGTTACTTATTGGTAATCATAGACATTAGCTGAAAAAAACATACTACCTCAAGTTCTAGATGATCCCAATACACCTCAGCGTAATATTAGAAACACAATTTTAAACGATGCTTTCGTACATTTTATCAAGTTAGGACACTAAAAAGTAAAAGGTACTATGAAACACAGCAGGTTAAAAACTTTTCTATGTAAATGCGTGCGTACGTGCCAGCAGCCAAGAAAGGAAACCAAAGGAAACCACCTACCTACACTACACACTACACTACACAACACACTCACTATAGACAAAGACAGCAAAGACGATTGTCACTTGAATGGAAAGAGACAGACGTTTATTCAGTGTTGCCAGATATCAAAATCAAAAAGCGCGATTAGTATAAAACTCAACAGCACCACAGTTGATAAAATCGGCTGTGTTATTTTATGATAACATCAATAACATGGGAAAATACCGTGCGGACTAGCTTCAAATAGGTACAATTTAGAGTACCACATGTCATGCTTTGAGTATCTAGAAGTACTCAAAGACCAGCTGTCATGGTAGTATTTTAGGTCCGTTCTTATCATAAATGAATTTCTTAAAAATAACTAACAATACCACAAATATGTTTAGTGGGTGAAAAGAAAATGAAATTTGAAAGTGAAATTAATATTTATTTGTATTTAGTAAATTGAATGTATGAATTAACATACCTAATTAAAAAATATTTGTCCGAGAAAAACATCATACCTACAGGCTGGAACATAAATAGATAGGTACCTACTAAAACATAGTGTGTGCGGGGCATTTGTGGCGTTTGGAATACGTATCCTACCTACCTACCTGTAAGCCCATATCTACGAAGTATATTACACTTTGATTGCCCTTTAGGTACATGCGAGATATTTGCTTGTTTGTGCAACTATATCCTCAATACTTCAAGACTCACGCCACCACCGTGATAGAGATACCTACACAAGACATAAAAACAGACTCTCTATACCTTAATACAGAGTAGAACTAGTTTATAGTAACGTGTATAATCATTATCAGGCAATACAACAATATTTAAAATAGGTTACCCTCTAATTATAAAACAAGCTCAAGGTCCGCCCCAGCTTCACACGGGTATTAAACAAAAATTTCAGAAATTATACACCTTAGAATAACTAAACTACTAGGTACGTCAGTCATTATAATCAGTCAGTTTCTGATAATACCTGACTAGGTCTTATTACTCTAAGATAAACACATTAACACGATAGGTTTCAGTTTTCATAATGGATCCCTTACTCTTTCTATCAGCATTGGGGTTTTTGACATTGACTTGACAGTCCATAACTAAAACTGGCCGTAAAGAAAAAGCAAACAGCGGAGCCATAATAGAAAAAGTGGTTGAATACATAGCGCGCGGTTTAATTATTGAATTTTTCATGCGGATCCCTAACTTTCATGAAAATATATATAGCCTACATAATGTTCATCGCGGAAAATTTAGGATTTTAATGTTGAAAGAATTTATCAAATCGGTCCAGTAGTTTCGGAGCCAATTCAATTCAAACAAACAAACAATCAAATCTTTCCTCTTTATAATATTAGTATATAGACTAGCGGTCCTCTAACAAGGGTTGAGGACCGCTAGTTTCTCAAACAGGGTAGATTTCTTATACAAGGGTGGAACCAAAATTATTTGTAATTTGAGCATATTTTTACCATGGTCTGCTGTTATTTGTATTCGAGTATTCAATTGTTTCTAGCTAGGTTCCTGACATACTTATAATGCAAACAAAAAAAATACTTTTCTGAAATAAATTCTCTTCTTATTGAATTTTTGCATCAAATAAGAGATGTTTTCTTGGTACTTGTTGTGATATAAGTATTTTGAAAGAAGCTTAAGGTAGCTTGTCGTTTGTATGGAAAATTCATCAGTCCCCGCATCCTTTACCTAGCCTCCATGTTAGACTAGTCATTATATGTTTCACCTAATAATTTTAGATCACCAGCTGGAAACACTACCAGCTATCAGCCTTCATTTTAAATTAAACATACATACCTACTGCGCTGTCTCAAAATTGTCCAAAAAATCATCTTCACTTCGCATCGTTAATCAAGATCAATGTAACAAAAATCGGACAGACCATGGTGAAAATGTGCTCAAATTACAAATCATATCGGTATTACGTTTGTAGGTATGGGAAATTCAGCAGTCGCCGGCGCCTTAAGTTAGCAGGTTTATGGGATATTATGGTGTTTATGTCGATTGGATGTACTTAGCAATTCTCTAGGGTTGTTTATCCCCAATGATGTTGACGCCGGGTCCATAAAGATACTTGCCAAAATGCGACATCACTATTCAACTTAATGATCCAGTTTTGGAAACCGCTGTGAGGTGCTTGTTTTTCGATCTTATAGGTAGGTACCTACTTATAGGATAGATACGATTCGGAGAAGGTTCGTAAGAACTTCAGGGCCTGATCCCATCATCTCCCTCCAACTCTAGGATAAGCGCCGGACATTTCCCTATAGGTTTGCAAATCAGTCCCCATAGTCACAGATAATATAATAGGTACCTTAGTCATTGTGCCTACCCGCCCGAGTAGAAGTCACGATTTGGTTGGAGGTTTAATTTGTACAAGCGGAACACCTAGTTTGGGTACTTAACTTGTGTAGGTACATACCTATTTCAACTTTTTCTTTTTATATAGAAATTTAGGTTTACGAATACGTGTGGCCCCTCTCTAAATTCGTAGGTAGGTAATGAATTCATGAAAATAAAAGTTTATATTTAGGTACCTATAATACCTAGGTAGTAAGCTTTGAGTAAAAGGTAGTAAGTAAGCTATATGCTCGTGGAATTTCCGTCAAAGCCGATCCAGTTAGGCAAAATAGTTGGCCATAAGGATAAAACTCTTTCAAAGATTATTCGGCACAAAAATGGACGGTAGGTAGGTAGGAAGGACAAAATTTTTTAGTATCTATAAATTGATATTATAACTTAGCTACCCAAAAACTTGTAGGTGCAAACTACGGTCCTAAAAACCAATTTATAGGTTCCCTTTATGTAGGACCCCAGAAATACCTGTACCTTATGTCACTAATGTCACCAACAAAGTCAGTCTACTGCAGCCCGGTTTCCTGGCGGTGCTCCTGCGACCATGTAAACTCGCCGGACTTAAGTTATTAGTCGAGCTTAAGTTATTAGTAGTAGAGTAGTCTTCTACTTCTTCCGGCGTAAATATAAACTTCGCAACTCCTAATTTACGCAGAGAATAGCTATGGGAATATAACTTCTGTAGAACCATTTACGAAAACCTGTTACATTGGAATTATAAAATAGACTATTACGAGTATTGTAATTCCTAGAGATTCACTGTACTGAGGCACGAGCATTGTTAACCCAGATAGTTTATAAAATGTTACGGTAATCCTTTTGAGGGTTTTGACATCGGTTTCAAAACCCTTATGGGATCGCTTTTTTCTGTTTTGAATCCTTTATATCTCAGAAACTACTGCAGCTATTGACTTGAAATTTGAAATAATAATACCTTTTGTACGCCCGTACAGATGTACCAAGTGTTTGTAGATTTGGATCTATATTTTGAACGAAAAAAATAGAGAGAGAATCAAGAGGAGTGCAATATCAAATGAAAATTATCAATTCTTACATATCAAACAGTTTTCAAAATTTCGATTGGTTTTATACTTATTGATAATAATACACTCGAGAGCAATGAATCCGGGTCACTCAAAGAAAAAAAAAATAGGGTTACTTTCCGAGATTTTTTTTCTTTGAGTGACCCGGATTCATTGCTCTCGAGTTTATTTTGAAAAATTTACCATTGAATTTTTAAGTAATAAGATTATTGAATTCCTACGCGCTCCAAAAAAAATTGTGTATCTATGTATCCTGGAAAATCCACACAGCATAATTTTGCCACAAGCTAAGTAGGTCTTGTGTTATGGGTAGGTACTAGATAACTGTTTTTGTTGATACAGTATAGGTATCACATAGATAGATATATTGTGTGTAGGTACCTATAAAAGGACCAATCAGAAAACCCGAACAAATAATCTGCAGATCGTACAAAATATTAGTCCCGAGGCGGGAATCAAACCGCAACCTCCTGCGTCGTAAGCGGACCTTGGCCCACCCCGCCAAGAGGTCGTCAATATACGTACCTACCTATACGACAAAAGTTTAAAACCCTCGGCGCGCGAGTTACACTCGCACTTGACGAATGTTGTATTGGTTCAAGTTTGTTATTCAATGTTAGTACAAGTAGTATATAAGGTAAGGGCTGTGGATTTTGTATCCTACTAATACTACAAACGCGACAGGTATGGATGGATGTTGGATGGATGTTACTCTTTCACGCAAAAACTACTAAACAGATTTTGGTTCAACTTGGTACACAGATAGTTTAGGACCTGGAATAACATATGGACCAATTTTTATCCCGAAAATCCCGTGGGATCGAGAGTTACGCGTTTGAAACCACGGGCGCCCAGCTAGTTACCAATGAAAATAAATAAAATAATAGGTATACTTAGATCGCATGGAATACAGGGAACTGTTCCTTCATATTAATAAAACAACAATCATGTACATACATAAAGTATTCACTTTACTATGTAGGTATGTACATTTTAAATTAAGTAGGTAAGTGATTGTAAAATTCGTAGAGGAACTTTAATAATAATTAACTAGCTACGTGCTTACTTATATTAAACATAACTATTAAGATAATTACAGTTTTATAAAAGATCTACTAAGTAAACTTTTTTAATATTTTTTATTATTAGAAATTAACGTAAAACTATTATGGCATGGCACCAACAGTAATGTCATAGAAATCGGGATAATATACCTATGTATTTACCATGCTTTTCGTGTTCAGTTCACATATCCCGTTTTAATGACTCAATTAGTAACACTCACGTAATTGATTATTTTCCATCCAAAGAGAGAATAAGAAAAACAATGTTTATTTTTGGCATATTTTTTATTTTTTCTTTTATTGTCTTTGAATCACATCCGCGAGTTAATTCTTTTTAATTTTTCGATTTATATTGTACTGTGTCACATAGAGAAATACATACAATAACAACATCTCTGTCCACTTTAAAGTCAACTAATAATCTTTTTCAATTTAGTCATTGTTCTACTAAGTATTTTTACCCCAACATAATTACAATCAGAATCAAATAACACAGAGCCATTGAAATAAATATTTGTACCTATATCAACACAGTAAAAAAATATAAAATCACATTTAGTTATATATATATAATTTTTGTTTTTAGTAGACATTAGTCAGTGACAGATAAGTGTAAGCAGTCTAACAAATTAGTCTAGCAAAAAATAGGTATAGGAATTCTAAAGTTCAACTTCACACTATCAGAGTAACCTAAACTTAACAATAAATATCACAATAACAATAACAATGAATATTTATGTTATAAGTCTTTCTCATTTGAGCCTACATTCAAGTACTTTTACCCCAGCATAATTACAATTACAATCAACTAACACAGATATCAAATACTTTGAGCATTTGGCCCATTTACAAGAGAGATCTATGGAGATCAGCTTTACTGGGGTTATGCGAACAAACTTGTATGAACACACTAGGTGTACCAATCAGAATCAAACAGAAGTCATCTAATTCTATGGGCATTTGGCCCATTTACAAGAGAGATCCTATGAAATCAGCTTATAGGGTATGAGCATAGAAATGTGTATGATCACAGTACGCCAAAGATGCGGATACATCATCCGGATTACTGTAACTACTCATTACAAGTACACTTAGCTTCTGGTTATTTATCCCCATTACTGTGACAAGCAATGCCTCACGTCTCTGTCCCATGAAAAATTTAAAGGATTCTTGTGCCTCCCTTGTGAAATCAGTTCCGTTTCTTGGATAGCACATGCTGAGCTCACATAGTTGGGCTAATCCAGGTACCACCTCAACCTCAGGATGAAGCGGGCTAAAGATACTTTCTGGTGTCACTCCTGAATCCATTGTACCATAATCCATAGCAAATATATCACAGGATCTATCAGGATTCACAATGTGTATCTTTCCTCTTATATGCCGACCATGTTGTTGTGAAAAGTATATGACGGTAGAATACTGTGAGTAGTCTGACATTATACTTCCTGGCTTTTCCATGATATGTAACAATTTATAGCGGTTTAATGGAACCAGGTAAAAATTACGGATGTCAATCAGGTGTGTTGCTACTGCTTCATACCTTACTCCCACTTCTTCAGCCCGATCTTGCAGAGCTGATAAAAGCTGGGCGAAAGTCTCTTCAAAACTTACTTCCTTCATATTGGGATTGATATCTGAAACAAACGGATGTTTTTTGAACAGCGGTAAACTGTATGCTCTTCTACTGATATAATTAAAACTCTGTACAGAGTTTATGGTAAGCACATTATTCAGTAGATGCCATTAAAGATTTGAGGTACAAAAAGAGGCCAGATTAACCAACTTAAAAGCTGCCTTCCATCATAGTTGAATATATAATAAATAGAGACAGGTAACAAAATACTTGCACCTGTATCGTTTTAAGCTAGGGACATTATAAGAAAGGTCCTTAATGTTTTTTATGAGTGAAAAATCAGCAGCTGTCTTGATTTTGTGTACCACAACAACCTTTACCAGAGATATTTGATAAATACCTCCAACCGGCAAACGGCTGGCTGCAATGTAATAATGAAGAATGAAAACATCGATTTTATACGGTACCTTAGGATTATGTGGTGTCGGAGATTCTGCAGATTTTGATTGTAATAAATGGTTGACGACAATAAAAGATTTTCCCGGTAATCGTTAAAATAATCGATCATGAATAAAATAAAAAAAAAAACACATCCAGTGTTGCCGGCAGGAAAATTTAAAAAGCTCCGGACCGAAAGCTGATTTATTTGATCTAAATATTAAATTAATCATCCGTTTTGTACAATACCGAACAAATCGTCCACAGCCTTCTGCTGTGTGCCTGTGATTTTTTTTGTCATACCTATTATTATGTAAGGGAAATCGTTTCTCCTATTCAGTTTATAAAAAAACTTGATGCAGCAGTGCAGTGTTTTGGGATGTAAAAGCGACAATGAGGCCGAGAGGCCGAAAAGTGCTGAATTTATCATTCTACTCGTAAGTACAAGTTCTTTTGTCTACATTACGGGTCCAAGATAAACCTTATAATAGACATGAAACTATAAATAAGTACGGAAGGAGTATCAGAACAAAATAAAATGAAGCACTCCAATCAAGCAAGCATGCCAATCAATCAAATAGTATGCTGGCCATCGCCATTACAGCTATAGACACCAACAGATGAACTCTATTGTAAACAAACCAAAATAAACGGAAAACGCCGTCTTGTGTGGTCAGATGTTGCAAAAGTCACAATGGGTTTGTCAATAAAAAACACCGGATCACATTTCGTAGATAAATTTCTTATATCACCAACTTATTTTATCGATTTGACGCAAAATTATTATCAACATATAAATCAAACTACAAGCACAAAATCTCGCCAGTGCTGCCAACATGTAAACATGTAAATTTTCCAGTAAGTGTGGGAGGATATTAAAAATGTTTTAATTCTAATATTTTATTGACTTTAAATTATGAATCAGGTATAAAGGCATTTCTTTATCATCCTGGTTATACCAATAAAATAATATGTATTAAGTATTCGAAATATATTTAGGATATTGAATTTCGGTTTGTAATATCTATACAATAGCTTAGCTCTAAGTATACGAATTTCGAAATATGTTTGTTTTTTATTTGAGCTAACCTCCAAAATAGCTGAACCCATTTGGATAATACTTTCACTGACGATCAAGCTACGCAGATGTTATATCGAGATTATCGATAGCCGTGGGGCATAACTAAAAGTCAATATTTTTTCAGATTTCCGGGTGACGAAAATTGGAAGTTAAATTGAATTCGCATAATCAGAGAATCTCATAATGAAAATAATTTGAAGCCCACTAAATCAAGTGTAGCATGCAATGTGCATGAAGATTTTTCATGTCAAAGCATGCGGGCATTATATTATGTAATACATAAATTTTTATTTAGAATGTATCAATAAACAATGAATATGAGAATAATGTATATTTCTCACATAACATTTCATTGATCTTCCCAGTAACAATCATAATAAGATATGGCTGCAAATGTACATTTAAATAATTATATTTTTTTTTATATTATATTGGTTAGGCATTTTCATAGGAACAATGTATGCGAAGCCGTAGGCAGAAAATGTTGTCAGCCAGTTAATAGGCACAAAGAATAATTTATTCAAACTAAAATTAGACATGGAATGAGATTTTGGATGTTTTTATCTTTGTTACTTCTGCACACACACTCAGAGGCCTGAACAGATTTTGTTGAAATTTCTTCGATTAGCATAGTTACTATTTAATCCCGGGAAAGTAAAGTGTTCTGTTCTGTTCTTGTGGGACATTAAAATTCACTGCAGTTAGCACCATAAAGCGCTGGCGTAAATTGAAAATTATAAAAAGTAGGTCTAATAATCACGATTACCGTGGCTAAAGCAGTACCTAAAATGATTCATTATAATTTTACATATTCATATTAATAAGTGAACAATTATTAGGAAGAATATTTATAAAAATTATGGGTAATATTTTCTTCTGTTGGCAACTCTCTATACACTGACACTCAATGTCAATCCGCCATTGCTAAGATTCAAGTTTGATTTGACAGGATTCTATCCGTACTGTTCATAAATCCATGATAATAGATTTCCAAAGCGATAAGATTCTAAAAATTTAAAAAATTTCTAAAAAATTTAATTCTATTACGAAAATTTAGGGTTGCCCGCAATCGTCAAATCGTCAATTCCCTAAATTGCGCATTGAAATATTATTCAAAACCTGCATACATTAACATAAATTATGTTTAAATTGTTACAGATTTCCCAACTGCAAATGGTACGTCTGCTTTGGATCAAACCCAAGTCGCCTAAATTGGGAACCCCTAATCGAGAATTCGCAGCAAACAGTCCATTCTTCTGTCTGCTCTTGTAACGTAAAGAGGAATCAAACATCCATACAGATTGTTTTTCTCAGTATGTCTTCTTCAATTGAGAAGTGTGGATAAAGTGAGGAATAATAAATAAAATAAATATCTACATACCTACTAGTATTTACAATCGAACAATTACAATAGGTATACCTAGGTACTAGTTGTAATTTTGTAATTTAAATATTATTATTATTATCTTTCGTAATAAAAGCTAGAATTCACTTCAAATAAGTATTTTGGTACATACCTACTGAAAAGTGTAGACTTAGATGTAGAATAATCAAACTTTTAAGTAAAGTACCTAATCAAAACCAATAGGTACCTACGTTATTGAAAAAGTCAGACCTACAAATATGAACGGAACCGTCGTCAGCTTTGAGTATCTAGAACGGGAGTTGCCAAGCGCTTCTGTCAGTACTAAAATCTTTCTGTCAGATTTCGAGGGGGGCGAGGTAATATGGTACAGCACACGTTTACATAATCACGCACACTAATGCAGAAAAATAAAGCGTCCATATAAACGCACACTAAAGTAAAAGCTGAACACAAACAAAAGAACACGCACACAAATATAGAATTAGTGTTGTTACACTATTGTTTAGTTACACACTAACACAAAAAAGTAGTGCTGGGTGTAAAAAGACCGAAAATATAATGATTTCGAATGAATGAAATCAGGGTTAAAACTTTTTAAACTTTCACGATTTGTTGACATATTAAAGAATATTTATCGGGTATTTATCGCGTACCTTTTGTTTTATTTTCCCCTACGTTTCCATCGCGTTGCAGCGATCGTGGTCACGGGGCGACTGGATGTTCTGCGAGTTACTGCCAAGAATTGACGGCAGTATCCACGACTACCCTCAATTCGTCTTCTGAATCAGGAATGTTCACGTTCACAGTACGACACACTACACTGACCGTGTCCGAATGCAGTGCAGTCTGTACACGACGCCCGCACTTATTAATCACCGGATTCCACGAGGACGAGAGACGAAAACCATCTTCACGATTGAAATTTGGGTGTTTTTTGATCTCAATCGCCTCTCGAACCATCCTTTTATAATAGTGACGCTCACGAGATAGAACCTTTGGGTCATGTAACTCGATCCAATGGTTACTTCCTGAGTCTAGCAGATGTTCCGCTATTGCCGACTTATTCAGTTGCCTATTTTTGACCGCTGCTATGTGCTCTTTCACCCGCTCAGCAATGGTTCTTTTAGTTTGCCCTATGTATGAGCGACCACAGCTGCAGTCAATCTTGTAAACGCCAGGCATTTGTAGAGGTATGACATCTTTTGGTGTTCTTAATAACTGAGCAACTTTTGTATGAGGGGTGAGAACCGACTTTATTGAAAACTTTTTAAGTATATTTGCAACTTTATCTGTCACCCCTTTCACATATGGCAGAAAGATGTGTTGTCTGCATACCTCTAGCGTTTTTCGGCTCCTTCGCTTTGTGTGTCGTGTATTTACATATCCGTTTTGTTGGAGAACCTCCTGAACATGGCTAAGTTCATCCTCCAGATGTTCAGGGTCACACAGAGCATGAGCTCTGTTCGTGAGTGATGCCACAACGGACTGTAAATGGTGCGGATGGTGATGTGATGCGGCGTTCAGGTACCTATCTGTGTGAGTGGGTTTTCGGTAAACACTGTGTGCTAAGGAACCATCTTGTCTCACCATCACTCTGACGTCAAGAAAGGCCAAGGACCTGTTTTCCTCCAACTCGTGTGTGAACCGGACGTTTGGATGTAAGGAGTTCAACGTGCTGACCAATTGCAGTACTTCATGTTCGCTTCCCCTCAT
Organism: Eupithecia pulchellata; assembly: GCA_963931895.1. Classification (NCBI taxonomy): domain Eukaryota; kingdom Metazoa; phylum Arthropoda; class Insecta; order Lepidoptera; family Geometridae; genus Eupithecia; species Eupithecia pulchellata. The sequence goes on along the minus strand of OZ007520.1, from coordinate 15,307,428 downwards.
AATGCAGAACACGTCATCGACGTAGCGCTTCCACAACTTTATACCGTTGGCGGTGAAATCTACCTTACTCTCAAAATGTTCCATCCAGATGTTGGCCAATACTGGAGCTACTGGGCTACCCATCGCCACTCCGTCAATCTGGAGGTAGTGCTGCCCACGGTATAAAAAGAAATTTCCGTCCAAACAGTGTTCAAGTAAAACTGCATACTGGTCTGGGAGTTCGTTGTCCTTAAGCATTTCTCTTACTACATCAAGACATTCCTGAAGTGGGACATTGGTGAAGAGTGACTCCACGTCAAAACTCACCATGAGGTCGCCTGGTTGAACATTGCAGGTCTTGATGATCTCCACAAAGTGACGAGAGTCCTTCACGTAGGATGATGTCTTTCCTACCAGGGGCTGTAGCACCGAAGCGACATATTTCGCCAAGTCATACGTAGGTGAGTCAATTTGACTCACAATGGGGCGCAAAGGTACATCGGTTTTGTGTACCTTAGGTAGACCATATAGCTTCGGTGGCTGCACTATTGTAGGTTTGTGTAGACGGACGTATAAATCCTCCGTGAACAGGTCCTTAAGGTCTGAGATGAGTGATCTAATACGCTTCGTCACTCTTGCAGTTGGATTATAAGTCACTGGCTTGTATACCTTGTCGTCACCTAACAACCTTTGCATTTTGTCGTCGTAGTCACATGTGTTCATCACCACAGTAGCATTACCCTTATCTGCTTTGAGCACCAGAATGTCACTATTCGCGCGAAGCATTTACTGGCGAAAGGTTTGAACTTTGCACCTACACCTAAACGCATTCCATACGAAGATATTGTCAGTAGCGTAGAAGAGACAATTATTCGTAATAGAATACCAACTCATGACGCTGAGACATTGAGACAAGATGTTGCGATTGTTCTTCGAAAGTCAAAGTTACCCAAGTCAAACATTACCCCAGAAGAGCAAACAGCACTCAAAATGCTTCGCGCGAATAGTGACATTCTGGTGCTCAAAGCAGATAAGGGTAATGCTACTGTGGTGATGAACACATGTGACTACGACGACAAAATGCAAAGGTTGTTAGGTGACGACAAGGTATACAAGCCAGTGACTTATAATCCAACTGCAAGAGTGACGAAGCGTATTAGATCACTCATCTCAGACCTTAAGGACCTGTTCACGGAGGATTTATACGTCCGTCTACACAAACCTACAATAGTGCAGCCACCGAAGCTATATGGTCTACCTAAGGTACACAAAACCGATGTACCTTTGCGCCCCATT